>LQNK01000731.1:55678-73065 GCA_001586405.1 Phoebis sennae
GCTCGTACGGCTCGTAGGGCTCGTAGGGCGCCAGCTGCGGCGTGGAGCCGAACGCGCTCAGCGCCGCGCGCGCCACGTTCTGCTGCGAGCTGAACTGGCTGTGCTGCAAGAGCCCGCCGATCATATATTCGCTACCGTCGACTCGAGGCCACACGACTCGCCAAAATTAAGTCGAAATAGTCGCATACTAAAATCGACTTTAAATATTTATAGAGCAGAATCTAGAGAAATATATTTCTCCATTCTTAACTCACGAGGGCGGTTATTGTCTCTGATGGGTATGAAAGGATGAGTCACAGAAACACACAATCCCATACAAATGTTCATTCGTTCATCCCCATGTTTAATGACTATATCGAAAAAATTGCTACGTTATCGAAACATGCGAATCACGATCACTGCACTCATGTTTCTCTAGCATTATTGACGAATGCACATAATGACAATAAGTTAACAACGACACTCACAAATGTTACCACTTGTCATGCACACAGGAATAACTAGATGGGAATTAGTACACACTAAACGATCGATCGTTCCATCCCTGTTCACCCTTAAAACTAAATCGATTTCTCAGATTTCTAATAAATTAACGGTGTTATTGTATTTTATCTAAACAAGCCATGAAAGGGAATACTTACGAGTTGTGGAATGTTTGGCTGATACTGTTGGAAGTGCTGCTGCTGAAACAATTGTTTGGCCTGTTGTTGCTGCAGCTGCTGCTGGAGCTGTTGTTGCTGCTGCTGCAGTTGCTGTTGCAGCTGCTGCTGTTGCTGCTGGAGCTGTTGCTGCTGCTGCTGCGCTTGCTGCTGCTGTAATTGGTTCTGTTGGCTCGCGAGCCTCGCTATGTCGCTCTGTATGTCTTGTAAACTCGAGTTCATTCTGTAACCACCACTTTGGAAGTGAATATTCTCATCTAAATGAAACATAACAATATATCAAGATATTCTAAATACTCACTTCGCTATCGATTGTTGGTATTGGTCTAACGCTGTATTCTCCGCCGCTTGGCTCGGCGCCTCCGGGACCACATCCTATTTGATGTTACGAGTGAGGTTTCAATTAACAATGCGATACAAAAATATTAAAACCATATCGAGTAAAAACTGAATTAATGAGGGTGAACACTGATGACTCCTACAAAAATGATTTCTTTCTTTGTTTTCTACTGCGGTATACACTGACAAAAAATAATAAAAATCATAATAACAGTGCATATATAGCTAAAATTAAAAATGATTATTCAAACGTGAAATAATTGAGAAGCCGTAAATAACAAACGGAACAGTATCTACGGTGGAAGCATGCTGTAATGACACACACAAACATACCATGCACTTTCGTCATGCAACATCTTTTAGTGCAAAAACAAATGTCATTCCTCGTTTTTCTTTCTGCGCATGAATTCGGTATTTGTGTGAAAATAGATAGAAATTATGCAAAATAAAACTAATCAAAAAATCTTAAAGCATTCTATCATAAACCAAAATATTTAATTTCGTGTAGACAATTAATATTTTATTATTATTTTTAATACAGGATTTCTCCATAGGAATTAATAAATAAATATCAATACATTGATAGAGCTGTTTCCACTTTTAAATGGATTGTGGCAGGTCAAATTTACTCAATACTTTTGACTACAAATATTTCACTTTTTCAAGTATATTTCAAACGCTAATATTTCTGGCGAGTGTAGCGTGATGTAGTGTAGTGCGTGCGCGGCTCACCTGCGTGGCGACAGCGTCGTGCTGCTTGTCGTCCGCGCTGTCGGCGCCGCGCCCCTTGCCCTGCAACACCGCCACCGTCACACCTCACGTCACACCCCCCACACACTGCACCTCGCACCTCACACACACCCTCCCCCTCCACATGCCCACACACACTGGCCCGTAATAATACCCCGGTTCACAAACGATAGGTCTAATGACGAGTAACAACTGATTCATTCATCTCATTTTTTAAAATTTAATAAAAACCTTGCATGCAAATAAAAAATGTTTATTTAACAGCGCCTGTTTATCGACCCCCTAAAGATCGTTTAACGGTATCAAAATAAAAATAAAAATATGATCTCCATGCAAAATTATACATTCAAATAAGTCACATAAGATAGCGGTCATTAGAACCGGAATATTAATACGGGCCTCAGTTACATAAAATAAGTCGTTCAATAGAGATAATAAAAATAGTAAAATATTGTTAAACACAAAAAGTCAATAGAAAAATACACCCTCTGTTCAACGACATCTCTCCAGAATTTTCATCTATTCAAATACTGAGTGATCTTTCAAATCTCAAAAATAAGTTAAAACGATACCAATTGTGACGTGAAATTAATACATATTCGTGAAATTTACTGTGCTTTTTATTAAACAGGAGTACGTTTTATACACAACGGCAATATCTACATTTTACAATTAGAAAAGTGTGATGTTAACAAAATATTCTTAAATTAAATACACATGCTGTGACCATGTGCCGTGGGATCTCCAACGTCGGTAACTGCAGGTACTCGGTGTCGACTGTTACAAATGCTATCACTCGAATGGTAAATGTTTGCGTCGCAAAATATTCATGAAAGTACTTCGGCAAAAGCTTACTCTCTTCTAAAATCTACGTTCGAATCGTATCAACTGTATTAAAAGCGGTAAAAAGTTTAATTTCAAAATACTCAAAAATATTGTTTCTATAAAGCGAATAAGTAATAATCGAATAAAATCGAGAGTAACAACAAATGAGAGGCGTGTAAGCGTGGCGAGAGGGATGTATCATGTACAGAATGACGGGACTACGCTACGGCCACTCACCAGGGAGGCCAGCTGGTATTGCAAATACGTATCCTAATGGAAACAAAAACATCTTTAGCATCCGTGTCATGTACGTATCATTTGCGGTATACAATAGGGACTTTGACAAAATCTTGCTATTTTAATGTATTCAACTAATAATAAGGAAATCCTAACTTAAACTATGCCTCCCATATGTGAACTAAGTAGGCAGGAATGTTGAGGGTCCTATTGTCTAATCTGTTGTTCTCGTTTCGTTCCAAGCGAACATGCCTCTAATGGGCTGGGACGGACAATAGCGATAAAAATTACATTCGTTAGTCACAAGACACATACTGACTGGGGATATGTATTTAAGAATAGATTAGTTTCATTTGATATTCTGAAAAGGCAAATTATATTTCAGTATGATTTGTAAAAGTGTAGTATTTTGCCAAAACAAAACGGCGTATCGTCTGAGGATCATCATAAATGTGGTCGTGTCATTGTGTCGTGTGGTCGGTGCGCACTGACCCGGGTGACGGCCTGCAGGAAGGCCTGGTGGCCGAGCTGCTGGCGCTGCTTGGCGAGCGCGAGCTCCATGCGGCGCTTGTCGGTCTCGATGCGGCGCCGCTTCTCCTCCAGCTTGAGGCGGATGTTGTTGAGCTGCGCCGCCATGGCGCCGCCGCCCGCGCCGTCGCCCGCGCCGCCCTCCGCCAGCTCGTCGCCGTCTGTCACGTGACGTCACATATTCATCGGATAGATGCGCGAATATTTGCTTTCTTATACAGAATGTTAGCGCAAAGAAAACCCGTACTCGACAACAATTGTGTTTAAAATTGATATAATTTATTAAACCACGGCACAAATATAAATGAAGCTAATCGTTAGAAGCGAGCACATGCTGTCCGTCAAGCGAATAGAACAGGCGACTCACTGGGCTGTAGCTCGTGCTGCAGGCACTGCTGCTGCCAGGTGGTGGTGTTGGGCGCGGGCGTGATGAACGACGTGCTCTTGCGCCGCTCCTTGTCGCGCTCCTCCTTCTCCGAGTACTGGCCTGCGCGAACGACACCGAGATAGTTTGTCAAAAAATTGTGTAAGAAATCATTTACATCATAGAGAAAGACATTTCTCTTATACTCAAAAAATATTTCATTGTCTTACTTTTCCGAATTTAATGTTAATAAATTTTTAAATTTGGATAAACACTACCTCATAATATTAAAAGTTATGATTTAATTTTTTTTAATTTCGAATAAAATTTGGAACCAATTATAGTGTAAAATAAAGGAAGTCGTGAAAGCAAAAATTTTGAGCCGTGAAAGTGTAAAATCGACAGGAACGCTAATGACGCGAATGCATTAAGGTGCACGGCCGTACACCTGGTTGGTTTATTAGGAGCATATAAAAGTAGAGTTAAATACATCGAAAGCGAACGCTACCAAAAAAGCAGACAGAAGAGACAACTCATTCAAGTGAAAGCTTGCAAAAAAATTATAAATCTTGTTAGTGATAGAATTTTGAATTTGGGAATATGTGGTCATTTTGCATATTCAATTTGAGGATATCGATAGATATCAGACCTACAAATACATTTTCAACCTAAACATTCCCCAGAAAACACAAAATATTATTTTATTTTTATATGTTGGAAAAGGAACCAAAACAAAACCTTAAAATCAAATTTTTAATCAGTCCGTTGAAATCAAAGATTTTGATGACAATTTGTGTGCATTAGTATTAATTATTCGATTAAACGTTGTCTCCGGGGAGGAGGGGTGTCACCTTTCTGCTCGCCGTTGGTGTGCAGGCGGCCGAGCGTGGCGAAGCTGGTGACGAGGCGGTCGGCGTCGGCGAGGGGCGCGAGGGGCGCGAGGGGCGCGTCGGGCGAGTCGCGCTCGGGCTCGGCGCGCGGCTTGCGGGCGTCGTCACCGTTGTAGTCGCCGTGGAACAGCTGCAGCGAGCCGCGGATGTCCTGCCGCGACGAGCGCAGCGGCGGGTTGTGGTTCAGGTTGCCTATAATAATTATTGGCTATACAATACAAAACTAAATAAACAATGACATATATTTTATGCGAAATCGGGGATGGAATCGGTGCCCCCTCTACCCCTTCGCCTTCCATATTTCCCCAGTATTGTAAACGTACATCCCGAGTGACAGCTAACTGAATGGACGGATCGCGAAGCAGGTTTTTACGAAAACTATGTAATGTATGCGCCTGCACGCACTTCAGACGAGGCCAGACTTAAATGTTTAGAATTTTGTTCAATGCGTCGTGTCACATGCGCGGTGCGCTAACAATCGAGGGGCACATTTACATAATTGCGGAGCCCGCTTATTACCTTGGTGCGCGGCGTGGTGCAGCGAGTTGAGCGTGGCGAGCTCCTTCTCGGGGTTGCGCGCGAAGTGCGGCGCGTCGTGCGAGCCGCCGAAGTTCTCGAGCGTGAGCTGGCTGTCGTCGGACACGGACGAGCGGCGCGAGCGGCGGCCCGCGAAGCTGCCCTCGCGCGACCCGCCCCACGCCGACGGCCGGCCCGCCGCCACCTGCGGCCCGTCGCCGCCCGCGCCTACGCCGCCCGCGCCCGCGCCGCTCGCGCCTGGGGGCAAACGGCGCACTTAATATTACTTACTGAGGTTGATAAAACCAAACTTATGATATTAGAAAAATGTAGTGAAATAGATTCAATATTCGTGAAAATAATGAAAATATTTGTAAAATAACATGACATAGTAATATAACCACTATTAATTCTTCTATTTATTCAGTTTAAAGCACATCGTCTACGGACACAATACACACCGTTTTCGTCGTGCAGGTCCCGGCGCAGCATGGCGGAGAGCGTGGTGATGGCGCGGCCGCGGTGCACGGTGAAGTCGTCGCGCTGCGGGCTGGCGCTGCGGCGCTCGGGCGTGGAGCAGGCGGAGCGCGGCCCGCCCGGCCCTCCCGGCGCGCCCGCCAGCCCGCCGCCCCCGCCAGCCGCGCCGCGCGCCCGCGGGCCGCACGACGACGGCGAACGGGGCACTGCATTCAACGACGCTATTATAATTCGTGACATTGCAACTCAGTGCTGATTCATATGTGCGAATATCGAGTACTTAAACAATGTTCACTTTATGCAAGAATCCAGAACAATAAGATGACAGCGTGCCTTGTTGAAAATGTGTTTCAAAGTGAGTCTGGAATCTGTGTCTCAGTTGTTCAATATAATTATATTCACGTCTTTCTTAAAAATAAAACATTGTTTAACTATTCGAAAGATTATTTTAAAAAGTTATAATTGAGGTGAAAAATGAAATATGAAAGAAAACTAAGAAACGAAAATTGAAAACTTAAACACTAAAACAGAAGAGAAAAAAAAATATTTTCACTCAACAAATTTAAAAAAGAAAAATAATAACTAAAAAAATTACATTAAATTAAGTGCCAGCAAATTACTTTTCTAAGATTGAAATATTTTCGAACTAGATTAGTGTTAATCGTTACAGTTGTGATGTGTGGGAGTGTTGAGAGCATAACATCAACGACTCCATGCGCACATGCACACCTCAAAGCGCCGTGAAGCACACGCATGCAAAGCGACAGATCCAACGGGTTAGAAAGCAAAACAATATAATGGAAACAAAATAAAAACAAAACAAAGTGTAATTAAATACTATATTTATTTAAAACAATACACACGGACACACACAGCTAGCCATCTGCTAACATCGGGAAGGCAACGTTTATCTCATATAAAGTGTATCGAAAACAAAAAAGTATACAAGTAGTGTAGATACTTTTGTAATTTTTTTCTGTTTAAACAAAATAAATTTTAAATTATGCTCCACTATGGATAAACTTATTTTAAAAAAATAGCTTTAAAAATATTAGACTTACAAAATTTATAGACATAGAAATATATCTCGACTACAAAGTAATTTTGAAATGAATTCTACATATTTTCAATAGCATCATTGTATATGTTGGATGAACCGATTCAAAGGTTGTTCAATATAAAAGGGATCGTGAGCCTATTGAATGGAGAGGGTTGCCTTCCCTGGGGTGCGCACACGGACACGCGTGTACCTGCGAAGGGCGCGTGGTCGCGGTCACGGTCGCGGTCGCGGTCACGGTCACGGTCGCGGTCGGCGCGCAGGTCGGGGATGGGCGTGGGCGGGGGCGGCGGCAGGTGGCGCTTGTGGCGCACGCCCCACGCGTTGCTGTCCGCGTCCGCTGCACACGAACACGCCACACCACTCAGCGACACACATCCCCTAGCCCTACGCCTAACCTGACCCGCGACGAACACCTCCCCTTGCTCTAAGCTTCACTTGTACCCCCATAAGCACTTTTTAAACAAGTAGGAAGAAGACAGATTGTCTCCATCCCACCATCTGATTACAATATTTATGGTCTTATATAGTAAATTATTTTCCTTGAACCGGCAACTGACTCTTTCTTTATTACAACCATTTTTTTTATGGTCAGCTTTCATAGATAATAAATAATAGCTAGATCGACTTGCAATTTTATAGTACCCCCTCAATTTACTAACAGTCAAAAACATTCATCCTCTGCCAACTCATAAACCTTCACAGATTACAGGAAAATTACGATACTACAAGTATTGAAACATGTATTTTACTTGAAACTATGAGTCAACAAGTAAATACCACAATAACTATATAACTGTTTGTTACTTGATGAGTTAATGAAGTCTTCATTCAAATACAAACTTACCTCATGCTAAAAATGTTTCATAAACATACAAGACAGTTAAAATATAAGCAAAATTAATACTCTGCAATAAAGGTAACCTACGACATTATCCCCAATATATTATGACTCGCATTAATTGTAGGTAATTAGTAGAGAGCTCGATATTATGACCACATACTCCCAACAGCGCATGCGAAAGGGTCTAAGCTCAACTCTGACGACGAGTCCGATACTTTTAGTAGACAAAATGGTAGAAATTAATATGTTTCATTTATCGAAATGGCATTGAAGGAACCGCAAAAGATAAATTGAGTGAAATTTGATATTTTTTAATTCTCCAATATTTTGCTTAGGAACAGTTTCGGATCCGGCGTCAGGGTGGAATCTTACGGATGGCCAATCGGACCGGCAGTGTTAAGGTCACGTGCTCGGCCATCCTTCCTAGTAACGAGATATGCTTGCAAGCGAGATACTGCTAAGGTCTTCCCAATTAAATTTTATCATTTCTTTGCTTCGATCGGTCAGTATATTTACAACATTGATATTTAAATTAAATGTCGGTCAGTGCTTATTTTTCTCATCACGGGTACGTTAAATGTTGTAAATTTTTAGTGCTTTTGGTAAATAATGAAGTTTAATTGGGAGGGTCAGCTTGTGCAGTAGCGGGCGGCACTCACCGGGGGGCGCGCGCTGCGCCGCGCTGACGGGGTGCACCTCCAGCGCGTTGAACAGGTCCGCCAGCAGCGCTATCAGGTTCTGCCGCATCGACCTGCAATTAATATGAGGCTTATTTATACGACGAGGTTTATTCTATTTGTCGCTAAAATTATTGGAATTAAATGTTTGGATGTTTGTGTGTTGGTATGTTTAGATATTTGTGTGAAATGAACGAATTTCGTTCGGTAGGTGAGAAGATAACTTTTATAGGTCTATAGACCCCGGATTTAACGCTAACAAAGCGAGCGGAAGCTCGTAGACATAAGGAAGAATTGAAAAAAATATTCTAGAAATTGTGGTATTCAAATGAGTGACTTTGATTATTATTGGTTTCTATTACTTTTTCAGACATTTTGTTCTGATTCGAAGGCGTTACGGTTTTTTTTGACCAACCGTCTCTAACAGAAGATCGACGTCAATGTGTTTCAGATTCATTCATATAGGTCAAACCGGTTTGTAGTGAAACCGTGAGGGTGGTACGCACCCGCGCATGTAGAGCACGTCGTCGGGCAGCATGTGGAAGCAGTCGGCGGGCAGCGCGCGGCAGAAGGCGCGCACCAGCAGCAGGTTGTGGCGGCAGTCGGCCAGCGAGGCGGCGCGCGCGCGGCGCAGCGCGGCGGCCGGCAGCGCCTCGGGGCAGTACCACGCCACCAGCGCCGCCAGCGCCGTGCCCGAGCACACGTCCTGCACGCTGCGCACCGCCGACACCGCCGTCGCGCTCTCGCCCTCGCTCTCCTGCAAATTAAAAAATATATACTTATAAAGCGTCTCATTAGGTATAATTTTTTAACTCGCAAAGAAAAATAACGAATTCTAATTTCATTTTAAATTCATCCCGGAAAACAGCGTTCTTGTATTTTATTACTTGGGAAAATATTTGTTGAGTCCAAATAAGTATATACTATCTAATGTTGATAATCTCTACTTGGGTATCTGGCTATCTCATTGGTGCACCATGGTTGCCATATACAAGCAAAAAATTCTAGGTTCGATCGTCAGTAGATACGCAGAAAATGACTGAATTAGACAGGGCACAGAACGCTGTTCATCGTATTGCTCCAAAAAAAATCGATCAGGGCACAAATGAGGCCCATATTTGGGCCTTCACCTAGTTTTGTTTACTATTCAGTGGACTAATATACATACGTCGGCCCTGTTGAAGGCGACGACGGCGGCGTTGAGCCAGCACAGCAGGCCGTCCTCGGGCGAGTAGGGCTGCGGCGGCGGCGCGCCCCCGAGCCGGTGCGCGGCCGCCGCCACGCGGTCCGCCGTCACCACCTCGCGCGCGTACAGCGCCATCACCGCTTCTATCACAGCCAGGTGCGCGTTCTGCAACGGGCGACAGTTCGATATATCAACAATGTATGTGTTAACATTCTGAGGGTAAACACTTGCGCACAAAATTGTCGCAAGCAGTTATTGAACCACTTTAGAACGAAAAAACCAAGCCAATCAAAAAGTTTGACTTGCAAAACTATCAGGTACGAGTGTATAACAGTATACGGAGTGACAACTAAATTTTTTAAAATAACCTAACTGTGGTGGTTAGCTGGGAACGATAGCTACGTAAAATATAGCTCGTAAATCTACCACGTAAAAACGAGTTTCTACGAGCTTAGCATATACAATCAAACACAGCAATAAAATGACCGGAAGAAATTTAAAAGTGTGATAAAATATAGGAAAGCATTAAGTGGTATTGAATGACTCAACAGAACATGAACGTGTTTCTGTAGCATTCTCTATCGGCTAGCAACTGGATTCGCACAATAATTATTACAAATCGAATTAGGAGCACAAGGGGCTCATGAAACATGGCAGTACAGTTAGAGAGCAGCTGTCATTAGTCGTAACGACTATTGTGGGTGGCGCTGGCGGCCGCATCTCACACCCACCACATCGCCTTAAGCAGCTTATTGCAATGCCATTCTATTACAATGCTGCTTCTAACTATTTGCCTTGGTGTGAATGAAAACAGTTGTAAACTATTCACAAACCTATCTCATTCAAATGCTATCTCGTAACACGCCTCAGGCCAATAACGAAATGTGGACACAACATGTTTTTCCTCTATTACATCTTCTAATTACATAATGGCCTCATTTGGCATTCCGGAGGCCATAATATTATCAACATTAATAGAAAAATGTTTGTCATTGAAAATAAATGTTTTGAATTATTGTTATATTTAGCCCACGTAGGATCGAAATCGTGATGACTCAATATAATAACTATGTATATCAAAAACTAATCAATCTGTACTACACAAAGAATAGGATTACCTTTTATATATTTTATAGCCAATAATGATAAAATATACGACACAAGAAAATGTTCGTAATTTAATGCTTTCGCTATAACTGGGTTTATAACAGCAGGCATTTCATTCACCGTTCTTGCACTATAAATATTTACGTTCCTGATGTTAAAACACAAACAAAATACGTCGCAATGTGCAATACTTGTGACTCATTACTGTCAGCTACCGTTGAACAAACTGTACAAACAACATTATATAGATTACTTAATATCAATAACATTTAGCCGGCCCTATTTGTGTGCTTGTTTGTTATTCCACGCGGATTGCTCTCATGAATAACTGGCTTATTGAGATTTAGGAATTGGTCCGGTTTAATATCGCGTTAATTTAACTAAACTAGGCCAGCGGAAACTTTCGCTCTATGAAAAAATCTCTACCGCCGGAACACTGCATCGTAAAGTTTGCACCAATAAAGTCGTTCACAATAAGTTGTCGAGAGTTTATTGCGAGCGCCTCGATAACAATCTGCACAAAGAAGGAGTTTCACATTCATACATCAGTGCATAGTTATGAGACATATACATTGGATGGTTATTAATCATTCTGTTTTACGCACGAGTCTAACCTCCCAAAGCAATAATGTGCCTATGAACATTAGTTGTATTCAAATTGTGCTGATTAATTTTGAAAATGAGTAAACAGACACGTCGTATCAGTGTGACAGACATATATTTTCTATACTCACCGGTCACATTCGAATTAGATATAATGGAATCAATAATAATGATTGAAAACGCAATAAGGTTTGTGTACAATGTTAATGGATAACGGAGAAGGGATATGCAGCAGGTTTTCTACGTCACTCACCATCCGCAGCGGGTTGTTCTGTATGAGCACGGTCTCGGTGAGCGGCGCGTCGGGCGGCGCGACCACGGGCACGCCCTTGCGCGCGAGCGTCTGCAGGATGTTCCAGTGGTTGAGGCTGTGGTAGTTGGGGTCGGAGTACATGTTGGCCAGCGCCAGGCAGTACAGCTCGGCGCTCGCCAGCCCGCCCACTATGGGCGGCTTCAAGTGCTCCTGGTCCTGGAAACGAGCAATAGTCCTGTTAGCGCTTGCAAGGAAAGTTTAACATGATACCTAGTCATATCATTAGTAATAAATAGGTACAGTTAGGCGTGGTGCTGATAGCGAGCAATCTGCCTTCGAAATTTGACTAAATTTGCTAAATATTCAATTACATAAAAGTTACCTAAGAATGGTAATATGTATTTGTCACAGGTAAAAAGTTTGTTTTATTGGTTTTTACTGTTTATGTGGAATTACATATAATAATTAATCTTATTTTTCTTAATCTATTTTCCATGGTAAATCATAAATCAATTATCTGCCAGTAACTTCACGTGTGTGTTTGAGAAAGTACTCATTGCTTGAATTGCAATAAAAATGAAAGTGTTGCATCTCCGTAGATGGGAATGTAAGCAGTAAGCACTGGTTTGTGTCGCTTTTCATATACCTACTGAAAGAGCTCGTCTTCAAAACAAGTATGTCGTATGCACTTTGCATACTTCATACATACTCATTGCGTTCAAAATTGTATCCATTTACAAAAGCAATACGACCTCCTAACCAGCAACCGAATTTTACATTGTGTTGTACTTATGTTTGGTATGTTAAAGAAAAGTATATTTTTTAAAGATTAAAATTATTTGAATACAACGAAACAACTTAAAGAGAATTATAATAGTTCTGAATGTGTATGGCATAGTAGCTACTTGAACCGCGCATATCGATCAGGCCAAAAACGGCACAAAGCCTAGTAGAGCTCTTTGGTAACATCTAGATTCTAGACTAAAGAAAGGTCACGTTCCTTATTAAAAACGGGACTTATCGCGGGCTATAGACGAGATCTCGGAGCCCTCGATCGAGCTGTGTCGTGATTACTTAATGGGATCATTTAACATTCACGCCGACCACTCGGAAATTGCACTTAGTGGTCAATAGCGATTATTCTGAACGCATTTCTTTTTTCATTGAAACTGCTATGTTTTAGTTTTAAAAAGGTTCATATAAAATAGACTCATTTACACTTATTGAAATATTAAGAAACAGTTTTATAGTTTCGTTGCTCTACATGTCCTACGTCTTGAAGAACAATGTTTCGAACGATAGTTCTGAAATTTGAAAGGTAAATATATAATTCCCTGAGGAAATCAACGAAAGTTTGTTTTGTTAAGATGGAATACAGAACCAAAAACTACTTATCACTGACAAGAGGATCATTGGCAACAAATTATTTTAAGAGCCACATCTTAATCCAAAGTTCTTTCAAGTTCTAGAAATAAATCAGATGGTTTATAAATTCAAATTATTTATTTATATTTACTGAACAGAAGGCCATTAAATTTCATTCAAGATGAGCGAGATGATAAGATATAACAGATATTATTCGGAGTTAAGAAAGACGTTTTGATAGTCATACCGTCGGTGTTGAATAATGGAAGCGATCCATTGAATCCGTTTCCACCCGATGTGTGCCAGCGGCGCGAGACCACATCGAAAACATTTTAGTATTCAATGCGGTGTTTACTTACGATACCTTTATTTGTATAAGCTTCTTTATACACATGCCTTTAATATGACATATGTATTATGTTATGGGATACAAGCTGTTAATATATTTTGTATTTGATTTCCTTGAGGAAAAGCAGATAACATATCCTGCTCTATCAGCCCAAATCTTTGAACCCACAATGTCTCGGTAGCTAGGCTTAGCGTTAATCACTGAACAAACGAAATGATTTATGACCAAGACTCGCTTATTTTTAGTTGATATAACACGACCCATGACATATGACCTAATACTATTGTCCAGGGTGCGACGGTATTGCGCCGCAAACTCGCGTGTCACCTTGCTAACGGCTGGGCGTGGTGCACCCGTGACGTCACTCAGGTAATTAATATAAACAAACATTTTTCTGCCAACAATCGATAGACATGAATCAGACAATGACGATATCAAATTATGTAGTAAGTCATTTTTCACATTTTAAAGCTAGAACACTAGCAATTAATTGACCAAGTGAAACGAGGTCTCAGAGTCGTGAGGCTGGGCGATCGTATGTTTGTATGTGAGTATGAAAAACTTTGTCCGACAATTAATCGACTATTTAAATAAATTTTATAGGCAACTAGTTTAGAACAAAAAAAATCGTGTATTATTTCGAGAATAATCGGTAGGTGGGTTACCAAGATGGAGGGGGGGGTCAAATATGTAAATGTTTGTCCAACGGTGTCAGGAGCATTGTTTATCCGATCTAGATAAAATTTTGTAATCCAGTAGTATAATTTAAAAAAAATCGAATTCGAAGATGAGCGAAATCGCTAGTGGAGTAAAGAAGATAGGAAGGTCTCAAATGAAGGCTCTTGCTTGCACCGAGTTATAAATTTTATGAAAACCATAATATAATTCTAGCTTTTATACATATTTCATAATGATCTTATTTAGTGCTAAATGACATTATATCACATAAGAAACAAAATTACTTTTGTAAAATTATTCTCCGATTTCCACATCTGGATGATGTAATATTATGTATCACGAACGGTTAGGCATTTTTTATACAAAGGTAAAATAGGCAAGTCCCAAAATTGTATCCCCTTAACAGGCATCTAAGAGCAGGTCTACACATTACGACAGCTTCCATTGACCGTGGCGACGAGTGGCGTGCGTGTGCCGAGTGCCGAGTGCGGTGTGCTGACCAAACGCCGACCTCCGGCAAAAACTCTCACTACACTTTTAGTCATTTAACTTTGCTTGTGCAATATTTATAACAAATTAATTACAATCGCTCCGATCATAAAGTATCAATTGTTCCAGATATAGGAAAGATGGATGTTGGCTATTTAATTAATCCTACTACTATTATAAAGGCGAAAGTTTGTAAGTATGGATGTATGGATGTTTGTTACTCTTTCACGCAAAAACTACTGCACCGATTGTGATGAAACTTGGTATACATACAGGTAAGGGTTCAGAATAACATATAGGCTACTTTTAATCCCGGAGTTGCCACGGGATCAGACGTTACGCGGGTGAAACCGCGGGGCGCGGCTAGTCTTATATATAATTCTTAAGCCCACGCAAAGTCAGAAGAATAAGTTACAAAAACATAAGAATGAAGGAAACCAAAGATATTTCGGTGGAATCTTACTTAAACAGCATGGCATACATAAAGATACTGTGGGAGTTAACGCTCCATTTTATTTATGACGAACATGTGTGGTCCGAAAAAAACAATAAAACCCTTATATTGGAAATCATTTGTAAAAATATGCCTGCAGATAGCCTTGTAGGGGGGTCATTAACCTCGCAATTATTTGTCTCACGAGGCCATTAAAGTAATTCAAAACCGATTTTCTGTCCGAGGTTTAATTTTTTCTTAAACTTATGTTAAAGCTGCGAAGACTCTTAAAAATATTCTCATTAAATTAATTGAAAACATACATGTTCAATCTGTATGTTTAAGCACTTATGTGTGTTTGATATTAGAATTTAAAAATGTAAGTACCCCATTCCGCGTTTCCCTCCCGCTCCCGTAATTAAAAAACTTTTGCACTATAAAATACAATTTCAGTAAAGTTTGAGCAAAGCATAGACATAAGAAATTGGCGAACAACACAAATAGAGAGACGAGAGGAAGACAACGGAAAGAGCAACAAGAGTTGACAAATTGCGTTGCGGCCGCCGCGGGCGGGGGTCAAGGAGAAAGGCTCGGATTTGTTCCTCGTCTTTTGCTGTCGCCGACACACACTAGACATGCATTAGTGATGTCATGGGGCAAATGTGCACGGGATATAGCTGCTACCGTATTTACTTTTCTATCATTAAAAAATTATTAGTAAAGACGAATACAATTTTCTATTTAGTATATAACTCTAAACATTTTTTTTATTAAAATACAATCATAAAATAAGCAAAGTAATCAGTTTCACTCGGTGAGCACTCGATGTGTTATTTATTATCGAGATCGTGTTACGCAAAATAGATTCGCTTATTGAGAATTTAGACGAGAAATTATGTAACGTGTGTTTGTGCTTATTTTAATATTAGCTTTGATCTTGGTATAAGACAGTTGAGAAAGAACGCAATCAAAATGTACATGATTTTAGTATTGACAAATTAGTTTACCGGACTTTTCTACATATTATGAACTAGAACGAAATATTAATTTTCTAGGCCGTCTGTATTTTAATCAAACGCTTTTTTGTACTAATAGTGAACTTATGACTTTCATACAATGGTTTTGGTCTTCATCGAAAATGTGTAAAAATATAAGAATCTCAACTAATTATAGCTTAAGATAAGCTAAAATTAGCTAAAGCTAGTCAGAAATTCGTGAAATCATAAGCCTCTTATATGAACTCCCTCAGCTGTTTTCCATTAAGAGCTAGACAAGCCCTTCACATAGGACCATAGCCGCGTTGGCCGTTATAATGGCGATCTTCATGTTGCAGATTCAATAGTTCATTGCACCAGCGCCCTGGAGCCAGTGCAACAGCAGCCTCGAGTGCTATGATTCATCTACTTCAGCCAATCAGTGCTGTGGTCCTTTCAATTGACGCGAGCAAGCTGTTGCTGTTTTGATACTGTATGAGACAGCATTGACGAATTGGAGAATAACTTTAGTATATTTATTCCGTAAAAAATAACAATATTAAATGTCCATGGAATGTTACAGAAAACGATTTTTACAAGCAACGATGACGTGGATTATGTTATGAAAAATTCGCGGATGGCGTTCACTAAAATTGATTGGAATGAGTCACAGGCTCACGAGAATAAGAGACGGTCGTTTTCCGTAGACGGAAATGGCGGTGACTATTTTTAATGCAGCTCTAAAAGCGCTCACATACTTGCATGTCAATCTCGACCTTAAAGTCTTCCACGTTAGCTGGCAGCGCGGTGCATTTGAAAAACGAAATACAATCGTCCTGCTCATTAAGACCTAATATAGATAAATTTATTTTGGTCAGATTTATTTACGAGGGTTTTCATTCAGACAGAAAAGAAAATGCTGAATCATGTGCTAGGTGTACACAATCAAGATAAATGGACTACAGGCAGTTCTTAAAATTATTTGAATAGAATATGGACAAGTCTAGTTCGACACACATTCAGGCTTCTCTTTCTTTACTCATTACATGAATGATGTTATACCTAATTAGATATATTTTTATTTATAGCTGGCATACACTTACAAAAGTATTCCATCGACGGCTACATAGATAAAGGTATAGTTCTAGTTCCAGGATGTTTCGTGAGTGGAATGGCACGTCCCTCACGAATGTCCGCACGTTCTGGCATGTCCCACCTACTTCAGGTACATCACAAGTTTAATCACATGTAGCTGGCGCTCCTCTAAGCATGCCATCGGTACTGAGTTAGTTCGCGTGCCCGCACACCATACTGTCATACAAACCGGATCGATACCATTATACTTTGCTTTGCGAATAACATGATCGCATTTCAAGGGTGAATAGTAAGATATATTCTTGCATCCTATTCTATTGTTCACCCGCTGAAGTGATTCCTTGAGCAATAAGACATAGTCTCTACAGCTGTGAGTTTGCAGCGTGTGCCGAGTTTTCATTATTGGAAAAGCCCAATGAACATATATGCCACCTGTTGTCGAGCAGCTATTGCCGTTCAAGAATTCGCTATATTAAAAGGACCGCAACTTTACGAGGCAACAATTGCCATTACTGTGTGACCTAATTTTACTTCAATGTCGGTTGACCTTTTCTATTATATCCAACTATAATACAAAAATGTCGAAAAGTTTCAGGTTTTGTGTAGTAACGTAAAATCTAACTTCTCTGCCAAACCTTAGCGCAATACTATTAATAAAAACACAAACACCACAATTGATCTCTTTATAGCGG
>LQNK01000731.1:87328-99817 GCA_001586405.1 Phoebis sennae
GTCGCGATGAAAGTGAAAATATTGTCGAAAGAAATATGTGGTTATCGTGTGGGAAAGGCAACCGCTTAGAACAAAGCTTTCGACTCTCCAATTGTATTTATCACGACGATCGATCGGACACTTGACGGTTTCTCGGAGTGTCGAGAGCCACTGAAACCCGCCTCACTACGCAAATCTTTATTCGTACTAGGATCACAATGGCCGCTTTGTGTAATATTGAATGAGGTTGCGAGAGTCTTCTTCTCTAAGAGAAAAGTCTAATCAAAAAGTCAATTTAGCAAATCGAAAAGCCAGAAAGCGCTACAGCGATCTGGGTCGGCAACTGGCCGGCTGGCGGCGGTGAACTCCTTTCGCGGCCGGCCCAGCGAGCCGTGAGCCGCCACGGTCTGCCGCTTCAACCTTGGCCGCGCCGTTCCTGCTCATCCCGACCATATGAGCATGACATCACCTACCGAACCGACTCCACACCATGTGCTCGGCCAAGGCCGCAGCTATCGATCCGAGTGGGACATTAAAATGGAAAGCCGGGTCGTCGACCGCTCATTAAGCGAGCCGATGTTACGATTCTTTTTTTAACACACATAAGTTTGGACGGAACCGTCACGACAATTATAACAGACAGGAAAGCCGTAACATAGCGGTCGCCTAATGCGCTTCCACGACAATGCGAGATGAGAAATGTCGATGTGAAGTGTGGTTCACAATTTCACATATATTTTGTTTTGTTGTGTTACAAAACAAGTTTGTCGCATGAACATGCAGCTAATAAGAATCCAACACACTACTAGCATACAACACACGATTTGTATCCTTTAAGAACCAATTCACGTTTACGATAAAGGGTTCGGCGCGAGAGTACCGGTATTCCGAGTTCGCGTCTCGACATACAAATGCGAATAATTCCGGGCGTCTCGGGGGTCGCACCTGGAGGTTCGCACACAAACATCGACGCAACTTGAAATCTTACCGAGACGGCTACCGAGGCGGTCGGCATGGCAGGGGGGTCGTTGGTGTCGGCGCCTTCTGGAGCACTCAGAAACCGGCGCAGAGTGCCATATCCAGAGGCGGAGGCTACCATAGCTACCATGGCGGTTCACTGCACTAGCACTGGGATCGCGAGGGCATCGCTAGCGGAGCGCGTGGCCGTCTGGCCGCCGAGCGCGGTGTGACTGGCGCGCGCGCGGCTCCTCGGCCAGCGCGAGTCGCCGCGCCCCCTACCATGCCTGTGCCATTGTTTGCTAAGCAAAGATAAGCTGTTTTACCTATGCACACCTTGAAATCGACATACATCATCAATATCCATTAAAATATTTGACGAAAAATCTAAATATTTTTGGACAACTATAAACTTAAGATGTTGAACATTGATTTGGAGTGAAGAGTTGGTACTGTTCAATGACTTTTTGAATAAAATTATTCAATTGATTTGTCTCCATTTAAGTAGGCATGTGCTTCAGAACTATTGTAATTTACTTGTATTCACTTTGAAATTTTGAATTGATAATTACAGTGAGATTCTATTGATTGCTATTTAGTAACATATTTTAAGAGAATAAATGAAAATAACATAAGATACAAAATACTAAAGACTGACCAGAAAAATTAATGGAAGAAATTATCAAAACCTATCCCCTAACATATGAGTTATGATAACATTTAGAAGAGTAGATATAATCAAGTAGTGCAGGTAGTCAATGTTAATATGATAAAAAAGAATAAAACACATGATACAACATTAGGGATATTTTTCAACGAGATATATAATTTCAAAATTTACTAAGCTCTGTTTAAATATGATTGAAGCAACACTAAATTTATAAGACTTGCATGGCCATCAAAACACCCAAACAAAAGACAATCTCAGTACTATTTAAAGTCTGATGATTAATACACACAAAATGGATTTAATACAAGTCATATTTATTAAGTTATTTACCATTCAATAACAGAAATAAATTTAAAATGTAGTTGCACTTAATTATTTGTATTAAATTAAAAGGATTTATAGAAATAAAATTTAGAGATTATTACATATATTATTTTAATTTATTATGAAAAAACAAACTTGTGCACTGAAACAGTACATGAGGTATAAGTTTGTAGCAAATCTTGGTACCTGTGTTTTCTTTACATACTTAACCACATGTAATAAATTTTATGTAATACAGTCAATTTATATCACAGATATCTATAATATGCAAAAGGTTTAAGCAATATCTAGGATACAAAATATGCTCCACACTTTTTTAAGTATGCTATCTTATCATGTGATCAACAAAACTGAATAATAAATATTTTAGTCTAAATATCCTTTTCTTCAAGATTTTAGATTCAATCTTGAAGGGTTTGCATGAATTCAACTAATTATTTAGTTGCTATAATGAGACAATGGCATTTGATATGTCACATAAGGCACACAATGTTTGAACACCAATAATTTATTCAGTAGGAGTGTGGGCAGCGCTAACCTCACCCACACTTGCCTCTATTTGTACAGACATTATAAAAGGTGACATAATTTCTCAACATTACATTCTAATTTCTAATGATTACCACTAAAAATGTATTATTTTTGAAAAAACAACACCCACATACATCGCGCTTCAGTATATTGTATATATTCATTACAAGCAAAATTTGGGCTATATCATTGATACTACTTAATTGGTATTGTTTTCAACAAGTGAAGTTCAGTCTGACCGGCAGTAACGACTGTATGAGCCTCACCTGTTTAGTGTCCACGGAATCTGTCGCCTCCATGTTGGCATAAGTCCGTTCCTGTCTCTCCATGGGTTCGAAAACATCAGAAACGTCTAATCCATTTACCGGGAACTATAAAAGCACACTGGACAAGCATAAACATAACAATCGCGACGGTATAAAATTTATAACGAAACAACGAATGTCAATGATCCGAACAAACACGTTCGTCACTTTGAGTGTGCTAAAACAATAATCAGTCTTAATATTTTAACAATATTAACAACGAATGCATATCACTTAAATCAACGGTTAAGCAAAGCACCATTATAGTGTTGTAAAATCACAAATAAGAAAACACAGTTGTTCACCATCATAAAATTTCACACATTCCGTCATCGAGGCCGACTGACTGTGAGCCACTGTGGTCGCTGCCCTGTACGACGTTCCATTTTACGCAAAAAATTTGTCCGTGTTGTAGTTTTCTTACAACCTTGGTGCATTTTTATTAATAAGTTTTTACATCTATAATTATATTAATCACCTAAATTTTTCAAAACACTAAAATTAGCGTTTATAAGGTCAATAAAAGGGGTTCACCTAATAATTTAGCAAGAATAAATTGATTTTATTCTTTGGTAAGATACACCATTTGTTTTGTTTCAATAAGAAAATATGTACAGAAGATATGTTACTAATGTAAAAGTATTTATATCTATTGTACTAATTTTACAATGAACAATTTTTAAGATATAATATAATCTGCTACAAATTTATTATCTGTCGAAATACACATGTTTCATGTTTGCATCTTTATTGCTGTCAAATTGCCGAAAATTACGATTTTATTTCAATTAAAAATTAGGTATTAATTGTAAATTAAGTATTAAGAAAACAGTTTAGATCATAATACTTAATGGAATTTTTATTGACCTATTAGTTTTAACTCATAGGCCAACATATAATGCCTCGCGATCGAGAGAAAAGTCGATATCGTGATAGACGAAGCTCATCCTATAGTTCAGAGTCATCATACGAAAGAAAAAAGTCAAAAAGTAAACATAAACGCCGCTCTCGATCTAGAGACCGATCAGAATCTAGCAGCCACAGAAGAAAGCGGTCGGCATCCAGATCAAAACATAGGAGACGTAGCTATTCAAGGAGTGTATCGAGAGAACGTTATGAGAGTAAATCTAGGCGCAGGTCCTCATCCCGCTCCCGATCTAAGCGATCAAAGTATTCCCGAGATCGTTCACGCTCAAAGTCCAGCTCCCGCAACTACAACAGTTCTAGCAGAAGTACAAAAAAACATAAAAGACATTCGCGGTCTAAAAGTAGATCCAACTCCTTTGATATAGGTATATTTTAATTTGTATTTACTTACTGTTACTTGTTACTGTTGGACTCATTTCTGCAAGCAAATTGGCATTCGCAGACATATATTTGTTAAATTATTAATCCTTTGTTGGAAATAACTTGCATCCAATCATCAATCAAATCAATCATCCTTTCAGCAGAAATGAGACACAAAAATTATTCTTTAACAATTTAGTTTTAATTGAAAGAAATAAATGTTTAATGATACTATAGGTCATTATAATTATTGAAAATAAAATATTTTTTATGCCAAATTAACATGAAGTTGCATATAATTTCACTATAATTTTATTTTTGTATAATATTTCTATCATTTTCATCAAGTTCTTATCTGGCCTAGCCCTTGTAGGCTTAATTTGCTACAACTATCTAATATATCCATACGAGCATGTCCAATGTCCATTAAACAATATACTTATTAGTTGTGAAATTTTCAATATTACTAACTATAATAACTATATTTCAGAACCCAGAGTGCAAAAAGGAAATCTAGATGATACAGATACTAAAGTTGAGAAAGCAATAAAAGCTGCTGAAGCGGCCGGACTCACAATGACTAAGCTGCCCACATACGACTACCAGGAGGTAGAAGTGAAGGAGGACATGCCAACCATACACGACCGGAACCTGCTAGATGAGCTCAACAGTGACTCCTTTGTGCAGAAAGCATTCACTTCATCGAGAAATAAGAAGCAATCACAGAACATTGTGATTGACCTGAACGCAGAAACTGTTAAGGTACCTGAAACTAAGCTGGAACCAAAGATGGAAGACTCTATCATTAACTTCAGTGTAAGTTACATGTTTTGAAATAATGTAATGCCATACAAATTCAAGTTTGTGAAAAAAAGTTTCTACTATCTTTTTATGGTTTTGGTAATGATTTAAAGAAAAAATAATTAAAAAAAATTGGTTTTTATTCTCCTCAGGTAGAATAATTTGGGGGCATATAGCATATATTCACATAAATCTAGAACCAATTTTCCTAATAGAGAATGTTTTTGAACATTTTTACCTAGTAATAAAATGTAGATCTAAAATTAAGATCAATTAGACATTATAAGACCTAAGCATAGATACAATTACTAAAACTCATTGTTATTTCAGGAGATTCCCAGTCCAGAAGAACTAAAGGAGATGTGGATCAAAAAACTTTATCTGTACAGAAAGAAAATGCTCAAGGGTGAAATATCTTGAAAGTGTTATGCAAGATTTTTTGGTAGAATGTATTTAATAATATGTACATATATGACAAAGATATAAGGATACGAAATAAAAAAAGTTACATAACCTAAATTATCTTTATTTAACATAATAACAACGGACAGTCGCAACTTACAATTTGTAACATTCTGGAACTACTGAGACATCTATATTTACAGCACTGTGTTAATGTAACACTTTATAAACATAAACCGATTGAAAATGTTTCACATGTTATTCCTTTCCCGCTGGATGCGACTGCTGTAAGTCCTAGACACAAGGTTCCAGGCGTCCATGTACCTATCCATGCACATTGCGATGCACTTCTGTTCGGAGTTGTCCAGGGAAGTGCCGGGCTTATAAATGCATTTTTTGAAACATTTTTCTGACATTTTCGTTAGTAGTTCCTGTGCGTTAGCTATCGCGATTTGTTGTTTAACCTGATCCATTAACTCCTCCTTCTGTACTCCACTCAGAGACCCGGTCGATAAAGAATCCATTATTTACGTGTTGATTGATATTAAAAATACATATAATTTAGTTTTTAATTTACTTCTATAGTTTATATGACGAAATAGGACAAATATTTCATCAAAAGTAACCTCAATAGCCCAGTAACCTATGTAACTCAGATGAACTCAGATTTGATTTGACGTTTAGCAGATGTGAGTTGCCAGATAACAAAATATTACCCATCAATGACCTCTAATATTACAACAAAATAGGAATAAATTAAAATTATTATTAGCAACGCCTTAAGCTTATACCACTAGTGTATAGCCGACAATTTCTCGTTAGAAAGAAAAAAAGAAACATTTATTAATTTCACATACCATGCAAAAAAGACATTTTAGGTAAAACAATAACACAAAATAAGCTCATGGTACACATGACAAACATTAAAATATACTTTAACTACTTGAAATGAAAGGTTAGCCCACTTAGCATGTGTTACGAAGTTGAAGTTATCGCAGGGTTGATTTAGAGTGGGCCCCTAAAATAAATAAATAAATAGGTAATGAGAAACATAACGCTATGATGACTACAATAATAATACTTCCATACACAATACACATCAAGAGATGAATCAGCGGATATCGGCAGCATAGTAGCATAGCATAATGGCGAAAGAATTTTAAAAAATCGGACAAGTGTAGACAAACATTTACCCAAAATAAGAACAACATAACAATCATAAGAAATTATAATATTATATTAAATAATAAAATAAAATAAAGAACACTATAGGTACACGGTTAATAAACAATAATTTAATACAACATTTGATAAATCTGAACCTATTCTTGCCACTAAGTTACACATTTTAGTAGGAAAGTGTAATATCTGTAGAATATATAAATAATATAATAATTATTAATATATTGTTATAAGTCTCAATTTTTGCCAGCAGGCCTATTTAATTTAATTTGAAATATAAAAAAACAATTACTTCCAAATTATTATGTAGTCGTAGTATGTATATTTTGTATCATATTCTTTATTCTTTGCCTACATTCTTCGCTGAACTGTAATCTGTTTATTGTCAGTTGTCACAGTCTCTACTTGAGTATCTGTGGTTGTCAAATTTTATCAATCAAAATACAAATACCTATTTTTGTTTTGAATTTTTGGGATTTGACTTTTAAGTTTTAACTTTTTGTTGTTTGTGATCTATTTAATATTCAAACTATAGATTAATAGGAAAAATTCACAATAGTTTGTATCATGAACAAATAACTGAATTGGTAATAAATACATATAAATTCATGCGATTGAGGATTTAGAATCACTTCCCAAATATTATGCTAGAGTTTAAAATTTTGATTGTTTACTCTTTAATCAAAGTTTTTAGTTCTATTGAAGGTTCTAGAAAGAAACTAGACCTTTTGTTTTTACATATATATATATTTTTTTACAGAAATATATTGAATGATGGAATCATTAAAAGATGTTGTTACCACTCTTTCGCATGATGAACTAGTTGAAGTAACTCGATCGTCCCTTTGTACATTAATGAGTGGTGATTCTTTACTCAACGACTTACCACAAGATATCATAACAGAAGAAATATTACTCTTGGTACGTAAATAATTTGTTACTAGCTCTAGTTGGTTACCAAACTTGTTTAACTTTTAATTTTTGCCAACTACTGTTAATAAGCTGTATTCAATAATATAGTATGGTTTTTATTGTATTAATTTTAAATTTAATAGACAGCAGCTGAATATGGCCAAAGTATAACAATCTACGTATCTAGAGAGAATGAACCAAAGCTAAAAGTTATTGTAAGTTTTTTGATTTTTATTTAAATGCCTTTTAGTTTTTACAGACCATTAATAATTCTGTTCTTAATTTAAAGGTACCACAAACAGCAAAAGTTGGGGAACTTAAAAAATCAATTTCAAGGCATTTTGAAATATTTCAACAAAGAACAGGCAGCACAGTAAAAATTTCTTGGAAGTACATTTGGAAGACATACGATTTGGACTTTGATGGAATAATACTGGACGATGACAACAGCAGCATAGATAACTATGGAGTGTGCAATAAGGTTGTGTTACATTTCAAGAAAAAGCGGAAAAACAATAAAGCTATTTAATATAATATTGACTTCTTTATTTATCCCTTACATAATATTATAAACCAATTTGAATATTTTGATACATTATAGAAGCAAGTAAGCATATTGATATTTTTATATATTAAGAAGTTTTCTAAAGCTGTTCAAAGTCTGGTTGCGGAGGAGGCTCCTGTGGGAGAGGCTCAAAGTCCCCGAGGCTGTAGTGTTGCTCCTCGTGACGCGGCGTCGCCAGCGGCCGGTCATAAGCTTCCTTTAGAAGTTCCTGATCATGCTGCAAATAGAAATATCTCATAAGATAACTGAAATAATGTGCAGTAGCTAAACTAATTAAGATATTGATGAGCTTTGCTTTTGTATATCACAAATAGTAGTTAAAATAAGCAATAACCTGATCCTGCTGCAGCAGGGAGGGTGGCGCCAGGTCATCCAGCGAGAGCTGAGTGTTGATCACGGAGGGAGGGGCATATTCTGCTATTGCCGACATGCTGTTGTCCACAGCGGGTACCGGTGCCTATAAAATGGAATTAATCTAATTTCAAACAAAGATTATAGAAATAAGGCAAATAGTAGTTTAAAAATCGTTAGCTCCAGCACTGATTTTTGTAAAAATTATTTATTTATTAAGGAACTAGTTTTGCTATGAAGAGAATATTGAAGACAACATACTGCATCGGGTTGTGCGGCGGGCGCGGTGGGCGTGGCGGCGNNNGCGCCGGCTCTTCGGGCGCGGCGACGTTGGCGCGCGCCTCCTCCTCCGACGAGTACGCGCTCGAGTGGGACGTCAGCAGCAAGTGGGTCAGCATGTCCGTACCTAGCACAAGAAATAATAATTTACGTTTTTGGTAAGAAAAGACTGGAGAATGAATTATAAAGGGGCATCTTGTTATTCATAACTGGTTTTATATTTTGTTTATAAAATGTGTTGTAGGTGCGAATCTACCTGAAAGATTCGTCCACGTTCTTTATAGATTTGTGACGTCATATTTTTTGTCATAACGCTTGCACCTAGTCATGAATCAGAATGAATTAGCTGAGTTACTATTATTAATGCTCTACACTGCCATGGTATACATAGCTGTTCATAAAACACTAGTTCAGCTCCTCGGCTTCACCCGCGTATATCTCCTATATCCTACATCCTTCCTCGGGTTTCAAGTTTTCAATCTCTCTACAAAATTTCATCTAAATCGGTGGAGTAGATTCCTCTGTTTATAACATTAGCATTATCAGACGCACGCACCGATGGGCGTGCTGTAGCCGCACACGCAGTGCAGCGTGGTGTGCGCGGCGCGCGGCGCGTCCTCCAGCGAGTGCGGGCCGGCGCAGCAGCCGCTGTGGCGCAGCATGGCGCGGTAGCACGACGTCACGTACGGGCACTTGCTGCACGTCGTCACTCCCCTGCGGGAACACACCAGTTGAAGATGAATTATGGAAAATACATATCTATAAATACATACATCATTTTGAATGTTAATTAGGAAAAGACAAAAGCAATGGATCTGGGTGGCAAAGTTGTTAATCTGACTATGGCAATTTTCTGGGCATAACAATTGACAAATTCTGAAATTGGAAGAAACTTGCACAACGAGCATATAATAAATTAGAAAAATATGTTGTCTCGGGGTAGCCTGATTCCCTAGAGGCCGCGTCCCCAAGGTGGCGGATAGGGGCAAACTCCCCATATCTTTTCATTACATATTTGATTTGGAGTGAAAAGATTTGGAGGGTAAGAGGCATCTTGACCTCTCGCGGACCACAAGGCCGGAGAAGAAAAACTCCGTTAACAAACCTTAGCACCATTGTGTACGATTACCCTTCACAATCCCGAGGCCGGAGACTGAAACTCCGTTACCAAACACTATCAGGCTGGAGAGCTGGAAATAAAAACTCAGGGTGGGCAGGGGAAAAGAGGAAGATGAAAGCAAGTCTTAAAAATAAACTACCCCAGGAGGGTACCAGTGAAACTGGAGAATCCCTCCCTGAGCAATACTCAGGCAGCCCCACGTATTCTGGGGGGGGCAAAGTCTTGCAATCGGGAATCAACGAAAAGGTGGGCACCCAGGCCTCTCCGTTGAATAATGCATCTGGTCTTAATCAAACAACTAATAGCGGCCCTACTGTAAAGAAAAATCTTACTCAACAAGTATTCCATAAGGGCTTATTTGAGCCAAAAGCAAGATCACCTGCCGCTGGCAACACATCTGCGAATAGCTCAACTCAGAAATCTGACATTATTGATTTAGATTTGTGTAATACATCACCACAACAAACTCAAACCACACAACATCCAGAAACATGGGAAGAAGTGAGAAACCGGAAGAGACTTCGGGACAGTCCTGACCAACAACCAAAATTTAAACAATCAAAACATAATACATACTGGTTAAGCACTCCAATCAAAACATCGAACCAATTTGCTGTATTAGAAACTGAAAAGACAGTTCCCATTAACAGACAAGATAACAATCCTAAGCCACCACCCATATTTGTTGACAATGTAAGTAATATAGAACCTCTCAGAACATTACTGGAAAGCATAGGAAAAGATGGTTATGAAATGAAAATACTTAAAAATGCCCAAGTAAAAATACAAACAAACACATCCGAATTATATACCACCCTAATCAAAGAACTCAAAGAGCGGGCAACAGAATTTCATACATATAAAATAAAACAGGAAAGAAACTTCCGTGTGGTAATTAAAAACATGCATTCGTCTACTGATATAACAGAAATCAAGAATGAACTAAAAGACTTTGGACACGACGTAGCTAATATTTGGAATGTCATAAGCAAGAAAACTAAAACGTCTCTGCCAATATTTTTTGCTGACCTTAAACCTAAATCAAATAATAAGGACATTTATGCAGTCAAGAACTTACTTCATTGCCGAGTCACGATTGAACCTCTTAGACCCAAGAGAGAAATCGCACAATGCGCAAATTGTCAAAGATATGGCCACACAAAAGGGTTTTGCTACAGACAGTCAAGATGTGTGAAGTGTGCTGGCGAGCACCAAACTGCTAACTGTCCTCGAAAAGAACGATCTGACAAAGTAAAATGTGTTCTGTGTGAAGGAAATCATCCTGCTAATTACAAAGGCTGTGTAGTTTATCGCCAAATACAAGCTGCAAAGTTCCCAAATGTAAACAAAGATCGAAAGATACCGACGAAAATGACCAATCTCAAGTCAACTCCTACTACGGAAAATGTCAGCCGGAATCATATCACCAAACGTAACCTAAAAAGCTATGCAAACGCCGCCAAAGCAACACCACAGAATATAGAGGATACACCAGACAACAGAGACCCAAAAAAAGAAAATGACAAAAGTATTGTAGATCTCATGAATCTAATTTTAAAAGGAATGTCAAACATTACAACTATGTTGTCAGAACTAATGACTAAAATAGCCCAAAGTTCAATGCATTAAAAATATGTCATTGGAATGCTAATGGGCTGACAAACCATAAGGAGGAGCTAACTCTATTCCTTAGTCTATACCAAATTGATATTATGTTAATCTCTGAAACACACTTTACAAATCGGACCTACTTTGACGTTCCCAACTATAACATCTATCATACAAATCATCCTGATGGCAAAGCTCACGGCGGGACAGCGATAATCATACGCACCAAGATCAGACATTACCAATTGAATCCGCACTATGAACAAGAGATACAGGCTACTAGCATTGTTGTTCAAGACTGGCACAGTGAAATCACTATATCAGCCGTGTACTGTCCCCCTAAGCATATAATTACAAAAGAAAAATTCTCATCATATTTCATCTCCCTGGGCGCAAGATTTATAGCTGGTGGTGATTATAATGCCAAACACACTCGATGGGGTTCTCGTCTTATATTACCAAGAGGCAGACAACTTCTCAAGTCCATAGAGGAACATAAACTCACAACTCTCTCACCAAACGAGCCCACATACTGGCCAACGGATAAAAAGAAAATTCCAGATCTTCTGGATTTCTGTGTTGCAAAGGGCGTATCTAATAACTATCTGGAAAGCAAGACCAGCACTGAACTATCGTCTGATCACTCTCCCGTTATAGTGACACTCTCAAGTCAGTTGATACAAAAAACAACACCATGCGTGCTGTCTACTAAACGCACTAACTGGGATTTATTCCGATACCACATAGATGAGAATCTAAACACACAGATTCCATTAAAGACAAACTTGGACGTAGAGAAAGCGGTTGAAACTTTTAACCACGTGATACAGAACGCTGCTTGGGAATCAACTCCATGCACTACGTCCAAACCGAAAGCAATTATATTCCCACAAACTATACTTGATGAAGTTAATAAAAAAAGAACACTTCGTAAGTCATGGCAGAGGACAAGAGCGCCGCAAATGAAAACAGAATTAAATCGTCAAATTAAAAAACTGAAAAAACTCTTAGAAAATGAAAAAAATCACAACATGGAATGTTACCTTAAAAAACCTGGATCCTACAGCTAGCTCGGACTATTCTCTTTGGCGTGCTGCAAAGAAGTTTGCTCAACCTGCTCTTATATCGCATCCAATTCGAAGTACGGACGGATCATGGGGACGAAGTGATTCTCAGAAAGCTTGTATATTTGCTAAATATCTTTCAGGCGTATTCT
>LQNK01000731.1:103379-115050 GCA_001586405.1 Phoebis sennae
GCGACCCGCCTCCTCCACTGGCACCTCTTCCACCGCCTTGTCCTTCTTCTGCAATAAATAACTCACATAGGTATACATATTCAAATTCATTAAAAAAAATTAAAAGAGAAGTGTTCAATGATGGGGTACCTTGCTGGGGTATTTCCAGCTCTTGAAGGGATGAGCGGCGATCTTGTTGAGTCTGACGGTGATGGGCTCCTTGCCGTCCAGCTTGGTCTGCTCGGAGATGTGCTGAACGATATTGTCGAAAGCCTGCCCCGGAGTCACACCGAACCTAGAAGGCACATGACAAGGTTCAATACAGAAAAAAATTAGTGATGTCAAAAACAGTGCTAAAAATATTTTTCCTACCTTTCCCTCCACACCAGTTCGTCGAGGAACTGCTGTATAATCTGGCGCGACAGCAGGGAGAGGGTGTTCTGGAACATCCTCGGCACGATCCTGCGCAAGTACTCCATGATGTTGGCGTTGGTGTGCTTCTGCGGCTGGTCGGCTTGCGAGGACGACTGCATCACGTTCTTGTAGCCCATGCTGACCAGCGTGCTCTTATCCACCGTCAGGTCGGTGAGGATCACGGACGATGGGTGAACCCAGTTCGAGAGGGGCTCCAGAATCTTTTGGAAGCGCTTCTTATAGTTTTTCTCGTATTCTGCAAGCGGTTCTACTGCTCGAAGTCGTATCTAAAATGTACGAAGTTTATACAGAATTTATTCATAAGACTAATATGCAACAAACAAATTTAAAAGATAACTTATATTAAGACAAATAATACTAGGCAGCTGAAGGCTTACAGTCCAAATAAAAATGGTAGTTATTATTTTTGGATTTTTGTTTTCGATTTGTACTCACCAGTTTATCCACAGGATCCAGTACTCCCAACACCTCAACCTTCACCTGCCGTTGAGTGCCATCGTGACTGGTGGTGCCCAGGGAGATGACTCCCACCTCCACCTTCTTGCCCGCCCCACCCAGCAGACCCATATGCTGATGCGTGGCTGACGTGCACACAGCTCGCAACCACGTGAACAATCCCTTGACATATAAGTTATCCACTTTAACCCACTGCACTACGTTTTGGACATTGGTCTGACAGGCCCAGTGGTAGATGAGCTTCAGCAGCACACTGGGCGGGAAGGTCGCGCCTTCGAAGATAGAGCTCGAGAATACCGAGACAAATCTTGTAGGGCAGCACTCAGATATCCACACATAACCACCGGAATATGGGAACTTTGATACGTCAGAATACATTCCTGAAAAAAACATTTTATTTTAAAACCAAAAATCAATTTCTTGGGGTATGAAAAAACCGGTAAATAGCTTTGTGTTGTTTATAAAGAAAACATGTTTTTATAGATTTTATATTGTTATTTCCTTTATTCTTTCTGATTTGATTCACATATTTGGTGAATAAGGTCTAGTTTGTTCACAATGATACATTCCTGTTCAATAGTTTTTGGTACTTACCCAGCTTGAGCTTATTCCCCACATGTATCGCGCACCACTGCTCCGAGCGCACCAAGCCCTGCTGGATGAGCCACTCGGTGAACTTCATGGGCGTGTGCACCAGCACCGACTTCACCTTGGTGTCGAGCGCCGCGCGGTCCGACGCCGGCGCCTCCTTCGAGCGCAGGTACGGGCGCGCCACCACCACCAGCGAGGGGAATGTCTTGCCTTTCATATTATGAAAATTATATTTGATGATATTCAACACAAATTGTATAACCAATAATTTATGAGACAGTTAAATACGAAATTTAAAAACACTATTCTTCGTAACAGTTTAATATTGAAGATTTGATAGAATATATAAATATATAAATTCCGCTTCTTTAAAATTTACTGAATAACAACATTGAAACTACCCTTTATAAATTAAAATATTGTGTTAAATAATAATAACATTCTAAACAAAAAAATACATAAAAAATCTATTCAAAATTAAGAAAACCCAAAATATCACAAACCTTGAAGCTTATTGAAGGAAACCTCTCTAGAATCAGCCACATTCTTATTGCCATCATCTTTGGTGAGATCCACAACAGCACATGTTTTAGCTGTTGAGCCTGTGAGAAGACCACCAATGGCTGTGGCCTCTGAGGGACGCACATTAGTCACCACACTATGGACATCTGCAAGTCATTCAGTAATAAGTTTAAAATATATTAATATAAATTATAAACTTATAAGTCATATAGTCAATTTTTGACATAAATGTATCACATTTTGTATACACTTGAAGCACTTACTAGAAGGAGCTAAAGTTTTATCTTTGGTCTTAGTGACCTCCTTGTTCTCCTTCTCCTTGTCTCTGTCCTCCTTCTTCCGGTCTTTGTCTTTCTTCTTCTTCTTACTGGATCGGGTCTCGGGAGACTTAGTTCTCTCGGGTGAATATTCATAGTCATCATCGCGAGCTCTCTTTGCTGCTCTTCCTAAAAGTCAAGATAAAAAGTATGTTTACAGTTTAATATGATGGACATAAACATTAATTAAAAAAATATATACCAGTTAATTACCTCTTTTGCCTTTTGTTTCTTTAGATATAGATATGGATCTAGATCTTGATCTTATGATCTCACCACTTTGCCTCTCCAGATCCTTAAGGACTGGCTGCCTGTAAGAGTTACCAATCAGATTTAGTACAATTGAAGCAATAATGATATAAATTGTTCTTTATAATACTTACTTTCCAAGCAGCTGATAAGCAGTAAACTGATCACCATTGTAGACAATCTTTCCCCCGGTGTCCTTCACAATGTCATCAAGTTTATTTTGGATGTTTTTGTATTCTTCATCAGCATTCTTATAGGCCTGAAGTTGGACCTCAGACAACTCCTCTTCCCAGCAGTCTAGTTCAAGAGTTGGCACATCTGGCCCAAAGTATGTTCTCTTATAGAGATCAGCCTCTATGATCTCTGCTTGTGGGGGCATAGGAAGAGAATCCTAAAATGAATTATTGAACAATATTATTTTAATGTGAGCACAACTATGAAAAGATTTTTTGTAATATGATTAAATTGGTAATAATAATTTTCATGAACAATTAATCATTACTTTCGATATTCTTTATGTTGTTATTTACAAACCTCGGTATCAGACTTGACTTTTTTCAGCTTCATTTTACGCCCTTATCTACACCTCTGTTAATTATTATTTGATAATGGGTTCAACACGGTTAGTGTCCCGGTAAACACGCTGCATAGGATTCATCCATCCATTAACATGATATTAAATAAGTTTTGTTTAATGTTTCTTAAATAAATACCGAAAACACTAGACGCCTATTGACACTTGACAAGTAGCATTCTTTTGGCATTGACATGATACAAAATTCAAGTTTAGTGTTTACATATACAAAACAATTGCATGTACAAATTTCGAAAAATAAAACATAAATATACGGCAATAAACTTTTAAATCTAGTAAATGTTACTTTTTCAGATTATTCTTGTTATTTTTAAATAAATAAATGAACTACCAAAAACGTTTTTAATGAGAAGAAAGTTATTCATTGATAAATAAAGACTATTGACGATCGTAGCGTGAATGAGACCCTTATAATGAGTTTATGCCCAATTATTTTTTCAACTGTGGTTGGACTGTATTCTGTGGCGTTCTTCAGTGAAGCTTTGTTTTCGATTTCAGAAAGTTGACATTTGTTATTGAGTGAGTAAGTTGACAATTCTTCGCAAACAAAAAAAATGTCAGCCATAAATTGTTGAAAACCAAATTATGATGAAATATTTAAAAGGTAATTGATTGAAATAAGAAAAATAAATCAATATAATGGAGGCAGTACCGAAATTGTCGTTCCTTAGTTTTGATTTAAAGATAAGCCCAGAAAATACGCATTTTGGACCAAAACTTAAACAGGTAGGTCGATGAAGTTAATTTAAGTGATAAAGATTAATTTTAATATCTTTGTGTAAACGATTGTGAATTCTTATAGTATATTGCGGAAGCGTACCGGGAAGATCCCGATAGTTACGGAAATGAGGTTCATCAACTGGAAGGACTGCGATCTGCAGCTGTGCGACCTACTATTGACGCGGCAGGTCTTAAAGCCCTCAATAAATATTTCTGCCAACTACGTGCCATGCAAAGCCGATTTCCAATGGCTAAAGGTCAGCCGGCCGCCTGTTCTTTTGCCTGGTAAGTAAGGCTAATTACATTAGCATATTGATTTTCTTCAATTGTAATATATATACATACAACATATTATGTTACAATTACGATTTATGCACTTAAAGTAACATTATAATGACTTATAGCACTGCAATTTATTAATTTTACAGGAAAGACTTGTATGCTAACATGAATTGTTCATTATCAGACATCAGATTTGAGATGGCATGTATTCTATATAACATTGGAGCACTTCACACGCAGCTTGCGGCGGCCGAGCCGCGCGCAAATGCAGACAGCTTAAAAGCAGCTTGCCAACATTTCCAAAATGCAGCCTGGGCTTTTCAGTATTTGAGGGAACAGTATCCCCAGCCTTCTGGAGCTGATGTTTCATCAGAAATCCTAAAATTGTTGCAAGAGATTTGTTTTGCTCAGGCCCAAGAATGTATATTGGATAAAAGTAGACAGGACACCAGGAAATCTAGTGTAATTGGTATGACTCAACTATTGACATTCAATGCAGAATTAGATAATTTCCTATTACTTTATTTAATGAATGTAATGTGTTAATTTTCAGGTTCTGTAGCAACTCAAGTGTTACACTTTTACAAAAACTCACTAGCAATCCTAGGACCATCTACAGGCACAGATAACATCCATGAGATCATAGGCACCAAACTCTACAACAACTGGTACCGTAACCTGTCATTCAAGGCTTCATATATTGGGTGTATAGTAGCATTGTATCAAGGTTAGTATTGTATCCACATAGAATATTGCTCAGTAAGATATTTGTAATAACCTCTAACTTATTTGTTGTTCTAGGAATTAATGCTGAAGAACAACAAAAAATGGGTGAAAGAGTTGCCTATTACCAGCAGGCAGTGGACAAACTGAATGAGGCTCGAAAACTGGCAAAGTACATTGAACCCGTACAAGCCACTCAGGAAGCACTGACTTTCACAAATGATATAGTGGAGGGGAAGAGGAAGGCCGCCAAGAATGAGAATGAGTTCATCTACCACGAGGAGGTGCCAGAAAAAGATATGCTGACAGAACTTAAGCCAGTGTGTTTGGTGAAAGCGGCACCTATTAATTTTAATGATCCAGAGGTAAATAACAGCTATAATAAATACATACTTATTTATATTACAGTCAATTGATTTTATTTGTAAAAATAGACATTTTTCATATTGCTCAATTATAGTTTCAACTATTTTTCTAGATATTAGGGCAAGATATATTTTCTCGGCTAGTGCCCATGGGCGCTCATGAGGCATCATCGCTGTATTCAGAGGAGAAGGCCAAGCTGCTGCGCCATGTAGTCAGTCAGGTGGAGGCCAAGAATGTTGAGCTCACAGAGTTCATGTCCTCTCTGCAACTAGACCAGCTCGATGTTCTAGATTCAGAACAAAAGTAAGTTGTTTATTATCTTCAAATACATTTGTGGTAGATATGCATTTGTTTCAACAGTTTTTTTTAGTGTTAAAGAATCTTCCAGAAATTTGTGTTTTTTAATTTGTTTATTATGACTAAATGTCTGTCTTATTGTTAGGAATTAGCAATGCCTTTATCTGTAGATCTGTGTCATCACTTATCAGTTATTGCCTCAAGTTTTGTTTACAAGTGTGTCATATACATATTGTTTATGATAATGCAAGAATTCTTTTATCTTTGGAAATTGCATGAAAATGAAATAGCTATTATTAAAAATCATGCCAAAAATCTCAACCCCATTCCTCATATCATAAATTATATTATTGTATTTCCAAAATGACTTTATATTTAAATGAAAAGGATCATTATATCAAACACCAGAGTACAAGAGACTGCTCAGTGTCAGTCAGTTCTTTACTCAAGTGTTTTCCATAACATAATATTAGGTTTTAGATTATTTCAGTGTCCTTTCTTTTTGTCTAGAATACCACAAGAAATAGTGGACCGGTGTGCAGCTATGAATGCCAAGACAGAGATGATCACCACCCTGGTGGACTCTATGAACAACCTCGCCGAAGTCATCAGTGACGTTGAACACGCACTCGCAGAGATCAAGGCTGATATTCAAGTAATTGCACAAAAACTTAGTATTTTCTTGTGTGTGTTTTTTTAACGCAAGTACTTTTAAAACTTTTATACTTAACTATATTCCTCAACACTTATAATAATGTTTTTGAAATTAAATTGAAAACTATGTGTAAATTTTTAGGAAGAAACTCAGCTCGAAAAGGAATACCAAAAGGTGGTGGGTCCTCGTCCGCCGTCCATCGTGCAGACGGAGATCTCCCGCGAGCTGCACAAGTACAGCGAAGCGCACGCGCGCACCACCGACAGCAACCAGGTGCTGCACAAGGCCATGACGCTGCACATCGCCAACCTGCGCCTGCTGGCCCAGCCGCTCGACGCGCTGCAGGACAAGATACCCAGCATCGACAATATTGGTGAGACATTACATGCTTTTATATCCATAGTGAACGCTGGACGAGGGGGACGTTTGACGGTCATCCCCCTACAAAATTGGTAAAGTAATATCGTGCTGTGTATATTTTTTATGCTCATTTTATGTGTTGCATACAATCCAAATCCATCCGTATGAAATAATGAATGGTTATAATTTGATGTGCAGAGGGCCTGGACCGCACGAGCATGGCGGAGATGCGGCGCGTGGTGCGCAAGGCGCGCGAGATGCAGGAGCAGCGGGGCGCGCTGCTGGGCGAGCTGCGCGCCGCGCTGGCGGCCGACGACGTCACCGCCAAGCTGCTGGCCGACCCCGCGCTGCCGCACGACGATCTGTTCAAGCGGGAGATCGACAAGCACACGCCTAAGGTACGCGCGACCGCACGCACACGTGTACGGACACAGATACACACACACCAATTTTCGGGTTTTTTAAATTATATATTATATTATGATTTTTCAATAAAAACTCCTCATAAAATTTACTAATAGACATGTTGTTGTTGTCTATTTTGTGTTATTAAACCTTGATACTTATCTAATAATCCATTTTAATGTTAAGGCACATTAACATTGGTCGATTGGGTCCACATACGGGGTGCGGGCGATTTCTGTAACGGATGCCATACAGCTCGCATTGAGATAATCGTTTTCGCTGGCGTTGAGACGTTAGAGCTCGCAGACGGGGTGCGACAGATTTCTGTAACACATTCTATAAAGTCAGCATGACTAGTCATTGGCTGTTATGCCGAATTTTCGCTCGTGGACTTATCGACCAATGGAAATAAAGGCTTTTTGTGCTCAAGTTTTTATTTTTAATTTTTAGATGATTAATTAATTTTTTTGTAAAGAAGTTTCCAAAATTTTAAGCTACATTTTTTACATGGTCAGAATCAGGCATCCCACAGTTATTATCGTTTCGTTGGGTATTTTTTCTCACTTTCAAATAAAATATAATCCTCCATAGGTGAAGATAATAGAGCAGAACCTGGCGGCGCAGGAGAACATAATCAACCGGCTGACGTCGCTGTACGCGTCGTACGGCGACTCGCGCCGCCTGCTCGCCGACGTGCTGCGCAAGCGAGACGCCATGATCAACGGTGAGCGCTCTGTCCGTGCTTTTGGGATTTTAGTTCCTTCGTTCGTTTTATTATTTTATTATTAGACTTAAAAGTAGTTATCTTTATTCATATTAAAAATTTATTCGTTCTTTAAATTGTCAATTTTATTAAACCTATCTAGTATGGAAATTTGCTCGTTTCTAAATTTTTCTACCTAAGTTATATTGCGTAATTTTTTTTTTGTCAAAATCAAATCTTTTTTTCTGTCCTTTCTAGCGCTGATCACATCGTACGACAGCTGGGGCGAGCTGGTGGGCAAGTCGCGCAAGGGGCTGGAGTTCTACCGCAAGCTGCAGCACAACCTCGGCGGCCTCAAGGCGCGCCTCAAGGCCACGCGCCACGTGCAGCGCGACGAGCGCCAGCTGCGCCTGCCCGACAAACACGCGGGGAAGGGTACGTGTGACGTCACGCGACGGCTGCACCTTTCCATGTTAACATAAGGAAATCATACACACACCAGTCTCGAGGGAGACGCAGGTTATGTTAGACTCTCACTAACTAAAACGTCACGGTGGCCCCTAATTTCACGAGGAATCGCAAGAATCATGCCTTCGGGATATCCAAAAGGAACGCATAGTATGGTGTCTCCACGCGCGCATTGCTGTAAAACAGTCTAAGTTCAAAACACTTAACTGCTACGGTAGTATGCCACCACCGCGCACTACCGTCTTCCTCTTACTACCACTGCTGGACGTAGTTGTGTAAAGGGGTTACAAATAACCTCACACTTCCTTGAAAGAAAAATGATTTTAATACCTTTTCCCTTGTAGCCTCCCCGCCGGCCAGCAAGGCGAGCCCCGCGCCGAGCGCCGCGCCCAAGCTGAAGGACTACCTGCCCTACATGAAGACCCGCGGCCTCGCGCGCAACGCGCCAGGTAACACACCCGACACTCGCACCTTGCATGTGTGCATCATATAATTTAGTAAAATTATTGAAGATATAAATAGCTGCTTCCGCGCGACTAGGCCCGTAATATAATTTTATATTTTATGTTTATTCCAATGGTAAATTAATTTTTCAAATCCAGGTCCAGTAGTTTCGGATTTTATTCAATTGAAACAAACAAGTGTAGATATGAAATATGGTTATTGTAATGTACACTATTTTCATCAAAATCGTACTCAATGTTAAATAATTACTCGCACCAAATACAAGAAAATATTGCTTTCTTTAATTTTAGCCCCGATGGAGGTTCCACCGCCAGATACGTCGTACCCAGACCCCATCTATCCCACTTCTATTCGGCCCAATCCCGTGGGCTCTGAAGGTATTATCGCTTTATTTATATTATTATTATTTATAATTAATATTTGTAAATTATACAAATTATATTAATATTTTGCAGCCACGGAAGTAGCGCAACCGAATCTACCGGACGGCGTCACCCCTAACGTGGCTTACATGCGCTATCCGCCTAACTACGTGCCGAGCGACAACGACCCGTATGCTGCCAAATACGGATATACAGCAAACAAACCAATGAATAAACCAGAAGAGGCTCAAAGTTACAATTATGCTGCGTATTCGCAACCTCAGTTTCCGACGTCGATGCCCGAGCAGCAGAGTTACGCCAACCCGTACCAACCCGCCACGCAAGGCGCCAATCCCATGACAGACTCGCAAAACGCAGCCATATATAACGCCGGACAAACAAACGTGCCAGAGAATCCTTACGCCGCCTACAACAACCCCTACGTGAGCCACGCCAGCTCCGCCGCAGACATGACGTCATCCTACCACGCGGCGCAGGATCTCAGCGCCAACTTCTCCCAAATGCACGTTTCCGCGCCGAAGTCTGAGCCCATGAACTTCAGCGGCGAATACTCTCAAACGTACTTCAACGTGCAGTACCCGCCCACTTCCTCCAACGTCGCCACTTACAGCCACGCGGCCCAAAACATCAACACTAACAGTACGACGCAGCTCTCCTCAGAGTACAGCATGAACTATCCCTACACGCCCGAGGGCAACCAGTACGGCCAGACCGGTTCTAATCAACCCACTTCCGCTCCGGAGATGCAGAACCCTTATCCAAACTACTCCCAGCCCCAGCAGATTCAAACGGGACATCCATCCGTCCCCAGCCCCGCTCCTAACGCTTATCAGTCGTATCAAAATCCACCAAACGCTTCCGACGTCTACTCGCCGACGTCCGACTTCAATTCCGGCAATAGTTTCACCAACACTTCCAACACCAACACGTACGCATCCGCTCATGTCCCGAATCCAAACGCTAATGCGCCCAATTCGATGTCCTATCAAAATGTCGTCCCGAATCATAACACCAGTGTGTCCAGTGCAATGTCTTATCAAAATATGAACACGTCGGCCCCGATGCCGAATGTGTCCAATCCGTACAGCGCCAACCAGCAGTACGCATTCACCGCGGGGTTCGAAAACATATCCCAAGGTTACGTGTACACCAACGCCGACAACTCCGGCACCTCGACGACCAACGCCAGCACCACCGCTTTCAGCACTGGTCAGAATTATAATTTGCCGACGGAATCAACCAATTACATGAATCCCGCTCTCGCTCAGTTGGACGCTCTCGACAAGCCCATAAAGTCGCACGCTAAAGGAGAAGCGCTTTCCGCGATGCCCATCTCCAGCTATCAAAGCTTTACTGCGAACACGGCTGTGAACTATGTCCCGGAACAGACGGTTCCGCCGCCGACGCCGCAACCCAACAGCTACAACGAACAAGCCAACCCGAGCTACGCTCAAACGGGATATCAGAACCATCCGGGCTACACTTTCAATGCGGGCACGGGGAACTACGATTACAGTTACGGGTCGCAGAATTCATTCAATAACTACGGCCAACAGGCCAACGTGGAGCCCCAGTCGCTGAACCAAAATCAAAATTGGAACGCTCCCGGAGTGTACACCAGCGCCGGCGCCTACGAAACGGTCCAGTCTCCGTCTGAAACCCCTCAACAGCCGATGACTCAGCCACCGTCCGACCAAAACCAGCAAACCTACTACCACTCCCCCTACGGCTACCAAACGTTGACCAACCAGGCCGGCGAGGTGTCCGTGTCGGCCCCGGTGTCCACCAACTACGGGGCCAACGTCAACCAGTCCACCTACATGCAGTCCGGCTACACGGGACAGGACACCAGCGTCACTTATACTAGCAACGAAGGTAAGGTCAATTTATTAGATTGAAAGACTCGACTAACAACAATGTACATATTTATTATATTATATTATTTATGTTTATGTGCTAAACAATAAATATATAAGAAATATGACTGTATTTTATTTATTCCTCTTCCAGTGTCCATGTCCAAAGAGAACTATAACGACACTTCATCTCATTCGCAAAATATCGAAACGAGTCAGCCGTCTCGAGTCGAACCGGCACAGTCGGTCCAGCCTCCTCCGGCGCCGGCGCCCGAAGCGGAAGAGGCGAAGGAGCCGACGACTTTCGATCTCTTGTCGGACATCGACTTCTCCGTCGACCAGACGCCGCTGACGCCTGAAATCAAAGTGCCTCAGGTTTCCGAAAAGGCCATAGTTAAATCGACGATAATCCGTCGAGAAGAAGTCGTCAAACCGCCACCGAAAGAAGAAGTCATACAGCGTCCCCCCAAAAGAGACATCTTTTCAGATCCTAGTTTATTAAATCAATTCACACAGGAGGTCAAGAACTTGCAGAAGTTAACCGATTCCCTGACGAGCACGACGCCGGCTGGTATTACTGTTTTAGAATCTAAGTGGAATCAACTACAAGAATTACAAGTGAGTTGGATAATTTTTATAAAATATTTTGTCTGTAAAGATGGTGGTGGTAGAAGTGGTTTCATAAATAATCGTATATTACAGGCCAAAGAGAACAAAGACCGATCAAAGAGCATAGCGATGCAGCGGTCCCGTCACTTGGTAACCGATGTAGTGCCTTACGACGACACCAGACTTACTCTAAAGTCTGATCCCGACGCGTATATTAATGCTTCATATTATAAGG
>LQNK01000731.1:117816-131425 GCA_001586405.1 Phoebis sennae
GCGCGGGGCAAGTTCAGCCGCGAGTCGTTCGAGGAGATGCGGCAGGCGCCCGGCCTCACGAGCGGCGACATGAAGGACCCGCTCAACTTCCTCGACCCGCTCTGGAGCCTCAAGAAGAAGTGAGCCCCGATCGCCTCACCTGAATTTATATTACTCGACTATGAAACGCGTTTAATCGAATTTCATAAAATTATAAATCTATTTATGTTTTCTGTAATTATTAGAGAATAGAAGTATCGTAGGGAAATTTCGTATTTTTAATCGATGTATTCATGCAATAATGGTTATAATTACACATTCCTTTGAAGTAAATGAAGTTATAGTGAAAGTAATCGGTGACGTGTCGTTAGTGATAATGTAGTCGGAATGTATCGATACGGTATTCTTTATTTTATGGCCGTTAAGCAAATTTTGTGTGGCCTCAGACTGCGAATGGTATTACTGTACTTTAATAAAGATTTAATTCAATTATTTCGTGTTTTATTTTATTTTTAAAGCGTAACACGTGTGATGTTTCATCAAATATAAGTACATGTAAAAAGTATGGATAAATTTATCCATAATATAAATAAATATTTTCTATCGCACCATTCAAATATTAATTAGGTTATCACCATTAAAATGTGGGGTAATGTACAATTAAAACAAAAATAAATTATAGAAGTTATTTATTCATTTTCTCAATTATAAATAATCATTTATTAGCAGTCGAGTATTAGAATTAAATAATTATTAAGCGGTAATCACTAATCACGTCTTACATTACCGTTACTTCTATTATCACAATTATTATTAATGCAAATCAACATGAACTGGTCCGCACTACAACATTTTAACATTTTTCAAATTCAAGTAGGCTTTGCAAGTATTGTACAATTGCCTTGTACACATTTTGTTAAGCAAGCGGTTAAAAATGCGCTTTCATTCGTCGACTAAAATTCTATAAATTTTAAAAGAATACGACTTACATTTTTTTTTATTGTAAATAAACTAGGAAAGGCTTAATTTTTTATCAAAAGATGATGTGGTGTGGACCGGTTAATAAAACTTAAAAACAATTACAACAATTCAAATGAGCTTAAATATATTTTGTTCGCTGAATTAATTTAACATTATTATTGTTTATTATTAATAAAATTTAAAAACCAAAATACTCGCTTAATTGGTAACACCAGGCCAAAACCATTGAGCTATAAGAAGCAACGTTTGCTCTTACATTATATTCTTAAACTTATAGAGATCTTTCAATTGCCTTAACATAAAATACACTGATACAATTATGTAATCAACATAAAATGAAGTCTTCTAAAATTTTACTTTATAATCCTCTGTTCAAAATTTAATGATAAAATAAAATATAACTTTAGTGACGTCGCTCAACAGCATATATTCTCTTTCATTGAAATTCAATAATTGTAGTCTTTCTACTGTTCGAGAATAAAATAGATTATTAGTAAAGTTTACCATTTATGTGAATAAAATAATGGGAAACAATATTAATTATTAAAATATTCGTTTCAAACTTCTCTGCTTAAAACTTGATCGTTCAATGCCGTGAAACTAATTATTGAGTGACGTCAATAAAGTGTTCGCTGCGCACTGCGGGCGGAGTGCGGAGGCTAGGAGAAGTAGTGCGCGACGGGCGCGGGCGCGGGCTTGTAGCGAGCTCCTTCACCGGGCGCCTCCTCCACCAGCGTCAGCGAATCCATCGAGTCGCCCGACGTCACCGTCTCCTGCTGTTAGTTCCATATTATTATATTACAACTTTTAAGTCCATTGTAAATAAATAGAAATAGATATAAAAGGACAATTACCACGACTTCTCCATTGAACGAATTGACCTCCACTGGTATCGTCTGCCCGTCTTGTGTGACTATCTGCAAAATTATATTTCAATTATTAATTAGGATTTTTAACTTTCATTCCTCAAATGTAAAGTGTCATTTGTCAAAATCAGACAGCTTTTACGAGGTGGTAACATTTACGTAGTTTTTTTCGGAATTGAACAAATGCTTAATTAAATCCATTTTTTTTCAAAATTTTTCAAAAAATATTATAATAATTAACATATAGCGGCCGCGTGTCGTCGCCGTAGGGTGTAGGGGCTCATGTACTACACACCTGCAGAGTCTCGCCGTCGAGCGAGGTGACGGCGAGCAGAGTGCCGTCCTGCATGCGGAACTGTATGGGCGCGCGCTCGCTGCGACCGCGTCGGCGTCGCTGAGGCGGGTCCTGCTGGATTATTTCAACCTGCAATTAAAGAGAAACTATCTAATCATTCTTATTTATAAGTCATCGAATTGGCAAATTTAAGTGGCAATGGGCTGATCCCACGCCGCAGAACCGACAACCATAGCAACACACGTATCCTATAGTGGATACCGCGGCTCGACGAACGCAGTGTGGGGCGCCGTGCGACGCGATGAAGTAATGATAAACGCAAGGTGGCTGGAAACTATTGCCGACGAGCCGTCGACCGGGCTCGGACATGCCCTAGAAGACAACTACGTCAAATAGTAGACTATCAAAGGCTGATGACGTTGATGAGTATGATATATCATCCTGTACATTCCTAGAACCATCCTGGTAATGACGCAATGGATGTTGGAAACTGAACTTACATGTTGTTGTACGATGTCGTGCAGCTGGTGCGGCGGCGACGCCAGCTCCACTTGTATTTGCTGTTCCTGCTGGAACTGCTCCTGCTGCTCCAGGGGAGACGATGGGTACAGTTGGCACGTGGTCAGGACCTTCTCTTCGTCAATAGTAACCGCCTGAAAATATGAAGTAATTTGATCTAGTCCTTATGCATTCATAATAAACTAGTGCCTGGCTTCGAGCTAGAGCTTGCGACCCCGATATAAATTTGCAATTTTTTTTTACTTTTACTTAGTTTTGGACTAAATGGCGTCGTATGAATGTCTGCTCATTATGTACCTGGTGCGCGTCGATGATCTCGAAGGCGGGCGAGTCCGCGTTGTCCACGTCGTACGCCACGTATATGACCTCGTCGCCGTCGTCCGCGTCGGGCTGCGGCTCCTGGTGCGGCTCCTGGTGCGGCGCCTGGTGCGGCGTGTGGTGCGGCGTGTGGTGCGGCGTGTGGTGCGGCGCGGCGCACAGCTGGCGCAGCTGCTCCGGCGTCAGCGTCACCTCGAGGGCGGGGGACTGCGCCCGATCGTTGACGAGGAGGCTCATTTGTTTGTTCTGGAATTAAGTACATGCGTGTATAGTCTATTCGACAACATGACAATCGTACTACTGATAGACTGAGAGAGAGAGACTGTACTATAGGTATGATCTCGACGTACGTTGGAAATACAATGGACATTTTTTCAGTGAGGCTGAAAAGGCTAAAAAAATGAGAGCTAGTAAACGTTAATCTTTTGGTAGAAAACAAAATTTTAGAATTTTTTTTTTATGTAGGAAACAGGGGTCTCTATGTTATACATATTTTAAAGTGAAGTAAATAGCGTACTCGAACTGAAATAACCTTAGTCCTCTGAACTTCCTCATTTTCGATGACTAGCTCTATGTGGTCGCCGCTGAGCGTGGACTCGTCCTGCGATTCCTCCGCGTGTGAGATACGGGTTATCCTGAAATAATGTATATAATAAATATAACTGTAATAACAAGAGGTACTCTTTAACTTTAGGATTTCGAATAAGATGGGGGGAGGGAAGAGTAAATCGTCTGCTATTATTTAAAGTGATAACGTGGGGTAAAGAAAAAAAAATAGAAGGAAGGGCTTCTGCCGGTGGGGTGCTCGCCGTCTGCTGCAGAGCGGAGGACGAGGAGAGGATATCGCTCACGTGGCGTGGTGGCGGCGCGAGTGCAGGCGGTGCTGCGAGGAGGTGGTGAAGCGGCGCGGACACTGTGCACACGCGAAGGGCTTCTCGCCGGTGTGGATGCGCTCGTGCTCCGACAGGTTGCCCTTCTGGCTGAAGCACTTGCCGCACGACGAGCACGCGAACGGCTTCACGCCTGGAAAAAAAAATTAAGCTAGTGACGTCAACACATTCCAAAAAAATTTTCAAGCCGAAACTGTAATGACTGCCAACGGAGTAGCTAGGAAATAACATAAATGAGATTTTTATGTAAAAATTAATATGTAATGTTTGGTGTCACACAAGGATTCCTCTTAGGACCTTTGTTATTTTTAAGATATAAATGTGACATAGGACGATTAAACAATAAGTCAGACGTACCGTTGTGCCAGCGCATGTGCAGCGTGAGGCTGGTCTTGTGCGAGAACTTGTGCCGGCAGATCTCGCACGTGAAGCGCTTCACGCCCGAGTGCAGCAGCTGGTGGTTGCACAGGTTCGCCTTCGTTTTGAACGACGCGTCGCATTGCTGTGAATTATATTAACACTTTATGACATGAATTAAGAATGTTTGTATTGGGCAAGATATATAACAAATGGTAAAAAATTGCTTTTCACAAATGCAATGGTAAATGTTAATTTGGTTTTTTTGTAGGGTACATTTTGAGCGTTCTGTTTTTTTGCTTTTTCATGGGCCTTTATTGTCTGCAATTAGTCGCTTTTTGGCTCTCGCCCCGTGCAGTGTCACCTTGCAGCGGAAGGGGCGGTCGGCGGAGTGCACGAGCTGGTGGCGGCGCAGCAGCTGGCGGTGCCGGAAGTGCTTGCCGCACGAGCCGCACAGTAGCGCTGCGACACGGGCGGCTCGCTCCGTGCAGGGTCACCTTGCAGCGGAAGGGGCGGTCGGCGGAGTGCACGAGCTGGTGGCGGCGCAGCAGCTGGCGGTGCCGGAAGTGCTTGCCGCACGAGCCGCACACGTAGCGCTGCGCGGCGTGCACGGCCTGCTTGTGGTACACGACGGACGACGGGTGGTTCAGGATCTGCACAAAATAATGAGTATAAAATTAGAATTAGAACAAAATAAGTTTCATTTAAATATTTGCATCGTGGGACTGCATTTTTATATCCGCGAAGAAAGATTGTGTTGCAAGTTAGGACAAACATAAAATTAAAATTCCTTTCTGCGCCAGCGAGCGCGGGTGGGGGAGCTCCTTGCACACGTGCGGTCAGCTCACTATGTGGCGTGGCGCTACCTTGCCGCACAGGTCGCAGGCGAAGCCCCGGCGGGCGCGCCTCCTGCGGTGCGCGAGCGCGTGCAGGGCCAGCGAGCGCGGGTAGGGGAAGGCCGCGCCGCACTCCTTGCACACGTACGGCTTCTCGCCCAGGTGCACCGCCTGCCAACAGAAACGAACCGCTGCATAAATATAGAGCAAAATTTCACGAGTATGAACCGTGGGCATAAGTATGAGCAGCAATTTTGCCTTAAAATATTTTTTTCTTCTCGGTTACAAAAACCTAATGACAACCTATAAAAAATTCTTTAATCCAGTTCAATTACATTATTGATTAAGTATGGCAGGTCAACTAGTCCTCAGACTTAATTTTGAAAATAAAAATGTACATTAACCTTGATATGCAAAGACTTGCTCTGCCTGGTGCTGAAGAGTTTATCACAATGCTTGCACTTCAGCTTCTTCTTGCCGCTGGCTTCCACCGTCTCCTCATTCTCTATGTCCAAGGGGTCAGTATCCACTGTTACCGGTGGAAAAAGTAATATTGTTTTTTTTATTTTAAAAGAAGGAGGTAAATAATTACTTATACCATATTAATTTAAATAAAAATAACATAACATGAACACACACAAATAAACATATAATATAGGTATTTTCATAATCTTCTTCATAAAATTTGTGCAAAACCATCATCAATCTATTCATTAACTCACCAGTCGTTTTGTCATCTTCCACAACAATGATTTTATCCTCCACTTTAACATTAGCAGTATCTTCACCACTGATGTCTACGTGTGAAATCTCTTCTATTGACTCATCCATAGGTTGTGGTGTTTCAGCTTGTTCCGTTTCCACTTCTATTTCTTCTGGTTGGCAGTTTTTGTTCTAAAAAAATATAAATGTTATGAGCTGTTAGTGTGACACGTAATTAAATTTAATGTTATCTCTGTAAAAAATAAGTGAGGCAAACTGATAACTTCTCTGATGCCTCTCCTGTTATAGTCTGACACGGAACTACAGACGGATACATACATTTGTAGGTACTGTTTTCATAACTGTATGACTACATGACATAGGTTTAGCACTGGCAAAGAATTTAGGAATTACACCAAAATGTTTGTGTGAGTGTCGTTTAGAGCTAGTAAGTGTTAGTTCCAATTTGTGCACCAAATAATAAAAAAAAAAAAAGACATGCTAGTAGGACGAAAGGTGGTCTCACATGCAGCGAGGCGTGCGGGTGGTGCGCGGCGAGGTGCGACATGTAGCGGCCCTCGGACCAGAACTCCAGCCCGCACATCGGGCACTGCGAGCGGACCGAGCGCTGCTTCCCTGCAATATTACGTTTATATGTTAAAGTAGGCAAGCGGAGCATGCAGTTCACCTGATGGTAAGTGAATGACAAACAAAAAAGTATCACAGATGCCTGGCTGGCTACCTGGATACCTTGCTGAAGGAAGGGTGTGAAAAAAAAAATTACTTATTTATTGACAGAAGTTCTACCAACAGGTCTTCATCTCGAATACAATTTTTATAAAAACAAGAATCAGTATGGTTGAACAATAAGTAGCCCCAATTAAAGGCAGACACAGCTTGCACAGCTTTTTTATTATATAAATGGAAATTATATTCTAAAAGCAACTCAAATGAGGCCAATTCGGAAAATAAACATTTTACAAGGAGAAGATTAATTTGAATAAATAAATAAGAATAAAAAATTTATAAAAAATTCAAATGAATAATTCCAGCAAGAGACTAACCTCCTTTAGGCCTGCCCCGCCCCTTGCCCTTCACAATAACCACGGGCTCTCCGGAAGTAGCCACATGGCCAATAACCTCAGGCTCCTTGGGCACAGGTTTGCTCGTGACCTCAACGTCCTTCACCTCCGGATCTCTCTCATCCTTGTCAATCACACCCTCTTCTAAGAATATCTTCTCTAATTCCTTTCCCTGGAAATGAAATTTTTTTTTAAGGATATTTGTTGTGTTGTATAACTTTTGTTATATTGTCTGGTGGGAAATTATTTATATATGAGAGTTATGGTTTATATTAATATATCTATATGTATCTAGTGGCATATACAGACCACTAGAACTAAATAAGTAGGCTTCTCGCTATCTGTCCATTTGTACTGATGTTTTTAAACTTTCCAATAAATTTTGAAGTGTATTTTAATAGAGACAGTGATTCAAGAGGAAAGTTTATATACATAAAACATTCATATAATATAGCAGATAATTGGTTTAAAGTAACATCATTGTTATATAATTAAAACATAATTATTTGAGTATTTTTTAGTACTCCACCTGGACTGCTTCTCTGAATCTAGTTGGAGTTTTTCTCCTCCTTTTCCCATTGGTCTCATCCTCCAGCACTCTTATCTCAGCCTGGCTCTTGGCTTCCTGCTCCTTGGCTGCAGCGGCTGCGGCGGCCTCGAGGGCCAGCTCTTCAGGAGTCTTGGGCTTTTTTGAGGGTCTACCTCGTTTGCGCTTCGGCTTCTCCAAGCCCGCGACTTGCAAACTGATTGGATGTTCCACATGGTACACACCATCGCTTGTATTGACTGTAATAAATCAGTATTTTTCATTAGTAATGTAATGTAATACTTAATATAAGATAATTAAAGCAGACAATAAGATGAGTACTCACTTTCATACACAATTTTTTCAGCAATAACATCAGAATCAGTGCAATTTAAAACATTTTTCTTATACTCATTTTCTCTTTGGTGAAGTTCGCGGATTATTTTCTGGAATATGTAAATTGAATGTTTGATTAATTTTCCATTTCTTTGTTACATAAATAAGATGAATACAATTCAACAATTACCGATCTTTCAAATAACACTCCGGTTTAAAATATTTATGTCATTACCTGTCCATTAATTATTAGATTAAAAAATTCCACAGTTGCCTCTAATTGTATCGTACAACCAGGACAAATAGTACGTGGCAGCTGACCATCATCGGATACCTAAAAGCAATTCATAATTTGAAAATAATGAACATTTAATTGAAAATCATTAGTTAAGAATAATACAAAAATTTTAATAAATAACAATAAATACAGTTATTATATAAAAAATCCTACAAATTTATAGTTAAAATGTCAAATTGTGGCGCGAGAAAGAAGGAAAGGTCTATACAATTCCATTATTGAGATGACTATAAAAAAAGCCCTTAAATACATTTATTAGGAAGGTGATTATTTTTTTACATTATTTTTTATGTTTTTCTTTTCTATATTCTAACTCGGTATGTTATTTATAATAACTTCATAAAAAAGTAGACATGATAATGTACTAAGTGACGGCCATTTTTGTACATTACAAAGTCAAAACAACTACGAATTAATGAAAAAGATCCTTACCCTTATGGGTAAATAGGTATTAATGATTTCACTTAAGTTTTGATTATTTTCTTCGCTAGTGTATAATAATGTTCCATTGTCATTTTCTTCACCACATAATCTACAAACTGTAGAATTATAAAGGAACACTTCCATCATTAGGAAGACACTCAATTCGATAATAGCGCCCTCTACTTCCTTCACTGTAGTACATTGATACAAATTTTGACCTTTGTCAAAATAATAATGTCATCATCGGTGTCACAGTCAGAATTTTGTGTTGCCATTGTTTGGAATTATGATCATTTTGAAAATTATTTTACTTTATGTGGTTAATTTTTCTCAAAAATTAATTGTAGCGAGCTAGACCTACCGGTTTTCCTCATCCTCGCACCCGACATTTTATTTTGTCTATTCGCGTACCGGGTTACAAATCTTGACATATTTTTCAAGATTAAAAGACCCAGTAGTCCAGTTATGTTCGGACAACTTTTTCATACTTACATACAAACATTTAATTATACTCTCGCCGGGCCATCTCTACTGTGAGACCTCAGTAAATTAGGACAAAAATATTTAAAAAATTAAAAATACGTATTGTTGATATAATATTTTGTATACAAGATACAGACAAAAATGAAGCATTCATATTTCGTAATTAATTTTGTCTTTTTTATTTTTATGTTAAAGCAGACAAACGGAGCATTCCACTGTAGCTGGTTGAAGGAAGGAGAAGGCCTAAGGTAGGGAAATCGGGAGAAGAGTATAAAAAGATGAGAAACGAATCGAATGGGAATATAGGCCTCCGGAACCCCGCTCACGAAACGAAACAATGTAATACAGCTTCACGCCAATCTTCTGCTGAGGGTGTATATATCTTAAAATATATGTAATACTGACAAAGTGTATAATGTTTTACATTTCAGTATGGGATATTATTTTTCTGTAACTTTATAAAAATAGTAGGAAAGTAGGAGATCAATCAAATATATAGTTTCATATCATAATAAAAATACTTAAGTACCTTCATTTATTTTTCTGAATTTATCTAAGCATACGCAAATTTCCATAATATAGGTCTGACAGATGTCATAAAATGACAGTGAAGGAAAATAGTCAAAACTCAGGGCTGGCAACATTGATATTAGCTCCTTTCATATTTTTGTCAGCCCTTTCCGGTTTAGTTCCCGGGGCTAGTAGCCGTTGTTTCGGTTTTAATTATTTTTTAATCGCCCCTAATCCAATAAAATGAAGATCTATAAGGATATTATCACCGGTAATTTGATTCTGTGACTAAATAAGTGTTGTTTTCTGTGATTATTTTTGGTTTATCATCAAAATTTCGTGATTTTGACATTAGTTCAACATTGGATGTATCATCAATTTTCTGGCCTATACTTGGTGCCACGAAGACGATCAAGAGGGCCATGAATTCGAGTATATCAGATAAAATGTGTTATAATTGTTTGTGTATTTTCAGGTGACGAGATGTTCTCGGACACATACAAAGTAAAATTAGTCGATGAAGTGATCTACGAAGTCACTGGTAAATTGGTGACCAGAACTCAGGGTGATATTAAAATTGAGGGCTTCAACCCCTCAGCCGAAGAAGCGGACGAAGGGACCGACTCTGCCTGCGAAAGCGGTGTAGATATTGTCCTTAACCACAGGCTGGTGGAGACATATGCTTTCGGAGACAAGAAATCGTACACGTTATACCTTAAAGACTACATGAAAAAGTGAGTGTTTTGTGAATTGTGCATCACATCAGTGCTTCTTCATGCCATTTTTCAAAGGATCGAATAACAAAGAAATTTTCGAAATAACCTGCATTTAGAGTATTTTTCTGGTTTGTCTTTATTTATTTGGTTAATAAGTAACCTTATAAGTATAATTAATGTTACGAAAACAAATAATCTCTTCTTATCCAATAATGTGTCAATGTCAAGTTTATCTCTAATTATTATCGTGGTAGTAGTGCCTTGTTCTTAGTTGCGATGCCTAGAATTGCTCTACATTCATTCATAACATCTAGGGTGTGCCTAAACATTAAACCTGAATCACTAGTGTTTAGTCATTTGGTTGTCTAAGAAATAAATATTCATGCTTGTGCATTGGCGATTTACATGTGCATACAATGTTATTGGATTGTATTTATAGTGCTTCATAATCAGTCCTCTCAAGTATGATTTGGCAGATTTTAAAGACTGTGGAGTTTTAAATACTTATTATAGTTGTTCAAGTAAATTATATATAGAGATTATGACCAAAGGAAAACTTGCATATAATAAGTACTCAAAATATGTGTTCATTGATAACACCTCAATTGAAGTTTCCATATGCTTTCACTATTCAAAGTTCTTTCTTTTATCAAAATAGAAATTGAAATAGGCTTGAGAGTTTTTTTAAACTTGACTATAGACATTATATTTAAGTATACAATCTGGATATTTTTTTATTTTTAAATTTAATATTATTACTCAATTAACGACAATAGATTTAATATGGCATCCTCTAATACTAGGGGATGGTTATTATATCATCCTCTGGAGCATGTGATGCAAGAGCAGAGAGCTTTTAATGAAATAACATTCACTCCTGTGGTGTTTGTTAATGAAAGGGAGCTTACAATTACAGTAAAAAGCATGGCTATTTCATATAGTTGAGAAATACACAAGAGTTTTAAACTAATATTGTCTTATTTTCATTTCCAGATTAGTATCAAAATTAGAAGAGAAATCCCCCGACCAAGTGGATGTATTCAAAAGTAACATGAACAAAGTTATGAAAGACATCCTCGGCAGGTTTAAGGAACTCCAGTTCTTCACAGGAGAATCAATGGACTGCGACGGTATGGTAGCTATGTGCGAGTACCGCGACATCGACGGAGTCTCCACGCCCATCATGATGTTCTTCAAGCACGGACTCGAGGAGGAGAAGTTCTAATTATACTGCATAAGTGATACTCAGCATATTCCAACTCCAACGCCTATCTCTTTTTATTTATTTACAATCATGTCCGCACGGCTAACGAGCTTCGGCTACTCCCCATCACAAGGCTGAACTTTTGTAAAGAATAAATGTTGCATATTATTGTAATAAATGTAATTCAATGAACAAATATGTTGTATCATTTTGTAAATTATAGCCTAATATTACTATTCAATGACAAAGGAAAATGCTATATTGAATTATGTCTTCCACCAATATTGTTTCAATAAAATGTGCAAATCATTTTTGGCAGCTTTAATTAAGGAAATGTGTTATTAGTTCATACTTTCTCTGTACTTGCAAGCTGTTAAGATTATGCTTTCACTTGGATAAAAAACTTATTTACAATCACCTTTGTTTTCTTGTGAATCAAGTAGGCCATATTTTAATATTGTTTTTTTTTGTGTTATGTTGTAAAACTGAGTAGACAAATTTAATAAACTCGACTTGGTACGAGTTCTGGTATTTAGGTCTCAAAATTATAAGGCAAAGTGGGAAGAGTATTATTTATTCCTATACTATTATTAGGCTAATTCATAACTAGGTAGCCTGTTGGCTATCGATTGATATATATGCTACAACGAAGAAGTGATATAATATATGCCGGGCACAAAGTCATGGCCAATGAGGAATATTGAATATGCAACCTTAACCTAAACCGCCAAATTGAAGCAAGGACATCTAAACTTGGTTCAATGAGCTAGTGAGTCATCATGCGCTTGCATGATGTCATTATGCACTCGGTTCTTATTATTATATGTTACTCTAGTTCAAGCCAAACCATATAGATGGCGCTTTACTAAAATTTGCCTCTATTGTATGAATTTTCTTATTAAGACTTCACATACATCAGACATAGTTGCTTCATGAAATTCCAAAAATTATGTTTATTGTTGATTGATCGAATCATTGTTGATTGTTGAAACGACTTCGACCCGAACCGGATCTGTGAATCAGTTAGAAGCTTATGCTAGCTTTTGCTTGAGAATAAACTTAAGGTCTTAACTCTTAACGGTATTTTGTTCGAATTAAAGAAAAATGAACATCGTCAGAAAGTTTTTTTGTGACAGATTTTATTTAAACATAAAAGTTCTGTTTGTTCAGATTGGGAAAGGGGAAATAAAATGCAATAATTTCGAGGTATGTTATATTTATCGAGTTTGTATGTAGGTAATAACTACAATAAAGTACAGAAATGTCCGATGATCTATTACAACGTCGTGAACCGCTAATCACAATTTCATATGTATTTATCAATTTTGTATACTTTAGGCATTATCTAGGCACTAACACATGCCAATCATTTTAGTCTTTAATTTCTCCGTATTTACAAAACATAAGTTACTAGGATACAAACAGATTAGGGTCAAGATTAATGCAAGATTGTTATTTCCATGCTTATCAATTCTAGGCATTCGTTGTTTGTTTGTATTTGTTCGATATTTAATACATTTCATCTATTCCGTCCATATTCGATATTTAATACATCATATTATTCGACATAGTTGTTCATTCGTTGGTTGTTCTTTTTTAAACTTTGCAGATTATTGAGTATATTGATGTAATAAATATAGAAAATAGGCGTTACTATTTTTACAATATTGATATTGTTGGCCCTACCTATTGGACTGTGCATAAAGTATTTTATATTGAATTTGGAAATAACATTCATTCCTTTACAATTTTTATATAGGAATGGCTAATAAATTGAATTGCTTGAATACAAAGGGCATTAGACAACAATTGTCTTTATAATTACAATTGTTTGAAAAATACGAGGACTTTTACATTTAATTATTAAAAAAATATTTTATTAGGAAAAAGGATTGAGCGTAAAAACGTGTAATAATTAGAAAATTAGTGCTTTATATCTACAGAATTTAGTGTACATACATGTAACAGTAGAGACATGAACAACTCCGCAGCAAACAATACGCAAGTACAAATCGACAAACAATTTTATGATAATTTAGAAGAACAAGATCGTATTAAATTTTATAAATATCTCAATGTAGTATAAATATATTTACATTCGTTAATACCTAATAATTTCTTATATTGGTGTCTTAAACGCACGCTTAATCAACTATAAATTAAATTAAACGTTAAAGTGTTCGTATTATGGAATGATTTTTGTACAAAACCAAGTACAACCGACCGCCTGGCAGGCGTCACAGATCACATGAAGATGTACACGCGGGGGGAGCCTCCCCCCCTCCCCC
>LQNK01000731.1:131433-153510 GCA_001586405.1 Phoebis sennae
CTCCCCGATCCCCCCTACTAACTTATTCGACTAGCCTGTACATTGTACGATACCGGCAGCTTCGTATCATCAGTATGCGATTATTGCTTCCAAACTAGACAACTATTCTTCTATCGAGAGCTTTAACTTCTATATACACAGAGATACGCCGGGTACACCTCACGTTATGAACAATGATACGAAACCACCTCCCACCTGAAAGTCTCACTTTCGACGCTTCCCACGTTCCATTGAAAAATAGATCCATCACTACTTAATATATAATTTACAAATAAGGTACTCTCTTAACCGAAAACGATATAGGATAGTCCCACTGGTCGAACGTACACCGGACCGCACTATCGTCTAGAGCACTACGTCCATCACAAGAATTCATCCCTAGGAAAAATTAATGGAATGAAGAATTATTGCTAGAATTTCAAGATCACAAAGTCGAAGAGGTCGCGTCGCGCCCTCAACAGTTGAAGGTGTTGGAGTGGCTGCAGGAGCGCGGGTACTCGCGGCCGTAGCTCTCCGGGATGATGGAGTACTCGGGCTCGCTGTAGTCGGCGTCGCGCTCGTAGCCGCGCTCGCGGAAGCCCAGCACCGTCTCCGAGTTGCGCAGGTAGCCGTTCTCCTGCTTGCGCGAGTAGCGCGTGTCCACGTTCCTCTGGAAGTTGTCGGGGTGGCACACGACGCCGTTGCGGTTCTTCTTATCCGGCAAGGAGCGCAGCGAGCCGTTGTTGAGGTGCGGCGCCGGCGCGCCGTTGTTGAGCGTGAGCGGCTGCGGGCGCGCGTCGCCGCCGATGTACGTGAAGCCGTTGGCGGGCATGGTGCCGCCGCCCCCCGAGCGCGGCGGCCGGCGCGCGGAGCCCTGGCCGCCTGACATGAAGAACACGCTCGGAGAGGCGTAAAGCTCTAGCTACAGTTCCGTCACCGGAATCGGCCTGAGGCCCGGGGTGTGCGGGGGCGGGGCGGGGTACTGCGACGGGTGGATGCCCCGCACGATGCAGTCTTCCTCGGTAGATATAGGCTTGTGATACTCGAGGTTTTTCCGCCCTTTGTTCCATTTATAATCCTTCAGTTTCTCCTGCATACTCTTACGATATCTGTACAAAATTAGGACTAAAGTGGCTATGGTGGCGACGCAGGCCACTACGATGATGCATATGATAGTCTGTTGCCTGGAATCGTGCAGGACGCACCCCAAGTCGTCGGCGGTCAGAGTTCTTAAGTATTTATCTTTTAAGTGTTCCGGGCTAGCGCACTGGATTTGCGTGAAATTACTTTTTTCATTTAAAAGTTCACGAAGCCATAGCAGTTGGCAATCGCAGAAAATAGGGTTGTCAGTTAAATCTAGTTGCTTAAGCTCTTTACCGACGAACGTCGTTTCGCTTAAAGTTATAATGGCGTTATCTCGCAGCGATACGTGTCTCAGTTTCGGAAGGCCCAGAAGACTTCCCTCCTCTATGATCGCTAACTTCTTATTGTTTGATAAAACTACCGTTTCTAAGTTTAAATTATCTTCGAAAGTGCCTTTGGCGAGGCGTTCCAGTTGAGTTGCCCCCGTTATATCGATGAATTTTAAGTTTTTTAATCCCTTGAAAGAATGGCTTTCCAAAACGATGAAATCGTTTTGACCTACATATAGTTCTTCTAACCTCGTCAAACTCGACAGTTGCTCCGTGGGCACTACACTTAAACGATTTCCGAATAAATTCAGACTTCGCAATCCTGGAAGACCTCTGAAGGCGTTTTCACTGATGTTTGAGAGACCAGCTCCATTTAGATCTAGCACCGCCAATCTGTTGAGACCAGCGAAGGCGTCGTCGGGCAGGAAGGAGAAGGCGTTTAGACCGACGTGGAGTTCGGCCAGACTTCCCAGCAAACTGAACGAAGCCGTCGGAACTGAGCTCAACTGATTGTCGTCCAAGTACAGTATCCTCAACGCAGACAGCCCAGAAAATGCTCTCGGTTCTATTCTCGATATTCTGTTCTGCCCTAAGTTTAGTTCCTCTAATCTTGGGAGAGTGGAAAATACGCCGTTCGTGAGCTCTTCTAAGAAATTATGTTTCAGGTTTAATACGGTGAGGGAATTGAGGCCTTGGAACGTGGTGTTCGTGACGGATGATAATTTGTTATGGTTGAGGTGTAATTCTTGAAGCTTTTTTTGAAACGAGAAGCTTTTAGTGGGGATATTGACGAGATGATTCTGAGATAAGTCTAAATGTTGTAACTCGCTGTAGAACTGCATGGACGCGTCGATGGTTTTGATTTTGTTGTTGCGTATGATGAGGCGTTGTATGGAGGGGTTGAGGGCGATGGGGAGGACGTCGAGGCGACTCTCCTCGCAGACCACGACGAGGGTGTCGTCGTTGCAGCTGCAGCCGCCGGGGCAGTTGGCGAGCGCCGCCGCGCCGCTGTGCCACTGGAGCAGCTGCACCGACAACAGGATAACCTGGAATTAGACAAAAGTTTATTATTAATATGATCATTGGTACGTCAATACATGTGTTTGTGTAAGTTTCTTTTATAAAGAGAAAACTATAAGAATGATCACAACAAATATTCCAAGAATACACGGCACTTGTATGATAATTTGAAAACAATATCTAAATACCCCGCGGGAATAAATTGTTCGATGCCTTGAAAGCGTTATCTGAACGCAAATGTGGCCACATTTCCATTTTCCTAAAAATACAAATGTTTTTGATATAACGCGGCAATATATTATGGAAGTTGATAGCCTCTCCATTATAAAATAAGGGAATCAATGTAGAAGCGGGACTCAGTGAAGCGGGAGCAAAAAAGTAAAACAGAAATTATTGGAATGGGAATTTCGCGAAGGTTTAATTTATTAAAATGCGCTCGGCGAAGAGCCCCGGGCAGCTCCTTTGCTTCAAAGGCTAGCACTTTTATTACTTTCCCCTTTACAACAATTAGCAGATCTGAGCGGCACTGAGATTTCAGCTTCAAATTCGTCGAGTTAATTATGTTAGCTCGATTACCGATGCAACATCAACAGTCTTTGTTTTACAGCGATAGTTTGTCGCAAATAAGTTTATTATTCGCAGTGAAAATTCAATTGTAGCGAAGATGGCATCGGCAAGTTTCGAGTCGCCTCCGAGCGAGACGTTGTTGATCCCGCCATTTCTTGAGACTTTTCTATTTATGTAATATCGTTCTACTTCACAACTCTATTTGCTTTATGGAGCTTATTCAACTTTTGTTCTGTATTCAAATATTTTATGGACGATTGTATTTAAATTTTAAATCAACAATTCTTATTATAAATGCATATCTTTTTTGATTGAGCGATATTCAATCTTAGAAATAGGTGTTTGTATCGCAATTTTAGGTAGATATCATAAAGTACGTTGAAAGGATGTGTGTAATGTATAATAATCCCAAAAATCCTGTTACGCAAGTGTAGTGTGTTCACGAGCACATAACATAAAGCGTTGTCCACAGGTAGGATTTATGGCACAGTTGGCACGCGGCGCAGAGCGCAGGCCGGGCCGCCGCGGCGCAGGCTGCACAGGACGCCCGGATCGCCGTTTCAACTAAAATCCAATAAACTGCAGCATTCCCACGCTCCCTTGTTTTATGAATGTTCCGTTGTTTTTGGGAAATCAGTTTTCTGTTAACAATTCATGTGTACGTATAGATTTTAGTGAGAGCTCTTGATTTATTCGACATGGATTACGTCCTTACGATTTTATGTTTTAAAAGTGTGCTCTGCGCTTCCAATTGTTTATTGCTTTTCATTTACGTCAAACTATTCGGTATCGACTTTGTTGTCGTGTTGATTTTAAACAGGCGCGCCATCGATCAGAAGGAATCTAACTATTTCATCAACTGATGTTATAAAATCCCACTCTCGGAATTAAATAAATTCGGTTGGAATCACATCGAATGTAATTTAATCAACTCTAGGTTCGGTTAATGGACTACACTCGTAATGCTCTGTTGCAGTAAAATAGGGTATCTCTTGAAGCAAATAAAGAGAGAAGCAGACAAATGTTAAATGACCAGCATCCACGGACCCCGTCGCCGCAGAAGTGTCGTAGTTATTCCCCGGCCTCAAAACACATTTCCTTCGTTGATCGATGGCGAATTTGGGACGAGAATATTTGCATTGCATTCGTGTATTAACTGCGCTGAATGCCAGTTCATCAATATCACGTGATGATTGAATTTGTGCCGATACGAACATGAATTAAAATCCATTAGAACAGCCAGAGTGCTTACTGAACTGATTTCATGGGGCGCGCTATAATTTGCAATTTCTGAAATCTATGAAAGCTTTAAAAGAGATGCTTCTTGCGTATTAATGCGATGATACTATCAGTACTGAATATGGAGTGCAAAAAGAATTCGTAAAAATTAAAAAAAAAAGTTTAATAACGACTTTCGAGAAGCTACAATAAAATAAAAACACAAACTCAGCGATCCACCTCATGGTTAAAGGTTTTAAGTAGTTTTGTACGTGGGATGAAATTTCTTCTAAAACTTAGTAGTCTGTATCGAATTTTTAATTAGGCCAGGATATCTAAACGCCCATTGAATTTTATTTATATCCGCTCACGGTGTATTGTTTACGAATGCGCATTATGAAGTTAATGCAAACTCCGAGAACAGCAGCGATAAAGCACAGCATATGCCTGCGTCGGTTGAAACGTTCAACGACGCGATATTTGTGCGCAGGCTTCCGCACAAACACTTTAATTAGTTACGTTGCCACGTAACTAATTAAAAATTACTCGTTGTGTGCTACTTTCGGAGTATACTGTAATTTTTACACAAGTTGAAAATTACCGCAGTGCTTGAAACGTATAAAAAGTTAGGTAAATACTTTTACGTATAAAATTGTTCGCCTTTGTTTTCAATGAAAACTAAGTATCGGGAGAACTACATAATTAAATGTATACTTAGGGCCTTATACCCCGAGGGTGGATATCGGTTCAAATACTATAACATTTCTAGGAAAATTGTAATTGAGAAAGTTGCGAAAAAATAATTGTGAAGAGATTTATGTTCTTGGGTTTGGAGAAAGGAAAAATGGTGCCAGGGTGACCATTGAGTTTCCACGTCAGCAAATAATGAAACGAATTAAGATATCATCTATTATGCCTGTCCGAACTCGGCAACACGAGTAATGTTGAGAGATAAAAGAAAGGAAGTTGCTAAATTTAAATAAATTAAAAAATTAAAGGTCCTTGCGGGGCCGGGCGATCTCTCAGCAAAGGATAACATTACCGTTATTCAAATTAGTGAATGAATTTGTCGGGTTTGTGATTAAAAATGCGAGAGCCGAGAGTCGGCCGCGGAATTACAAACGGTTTGGAAATTAGGCCGAGTGACATCCCGAATAACATTATTACATGGACCCAGATAAAGTCACTCTGATTCTGGATTCATTAAAACTCGCTGCATTTTCTCCACCGCAAATATAATCCGAGCGACTTCGCATAGTGATATTATTTTAATCAGGTTTTTATAGTTTTAAAAGTCGGCTCAATCGGGCTAACGGCCCCATACACGTCGTTAAATCTTTAAAAATATTCAGAGCAGAAAAGCTACAAAATTAGCTCACATATTTTAGTTTTCAAAGTGATTCAGGTTGCCAAAAGTGGCTGTTTGACGTGTGCCAAGCTTCAATTTTCAGTTTATCACAATTTGCACGAGTCTCATTTCTACTTTTCGTGTCCATTTCGCGTCATAAAGTGCAGCGTTTTGAAAAATATCATTTTAAACCGAATGCTCTACGTTTCATATGCCTCACTCGACTGAAGGAAATTAATTTTCGCCTTCTCACGAAGGAGTGCATACATCGCGGTCATTGCGGCGTTCATGAATCTTTTCATATCGCGTTTTAATGTTACCTCAATATTCCCAAGATTTGCTGCTTTATATTTTATTTTGAAGCTTATTTTTTAATTTTTCTTGGTACAAATATTTATATGCATTATCGTGACTTATCATCACGTTGAAGTACGTTGGAATGGTTAAGTATTTAATTACAAGCCTATAACTGTTCTTAGTTTATTATGTAAACCTTTTGGCCATACAACAGTTAAACGGTAACGAAATATTCGATAATACATTTAAAAGCATTCCATTTACCGTTCGCTAACACTCTAACCAATTATATTACGCGGCTCGTTATTCAGATATTTAGAGTTAACGCACGCTCGATAATCTATTCCGAAAACCAGATTCAAACTAAAACCAATTTCCGAGCCGTGCATTGATACGAAAAATAAAAGCTGCAACGGTTATTACACCGTACATTCTGCGAATATTTGCGTTTTCCAACCAGCGCAGCGGGGCCTTCGTTAGCGCGGCCGGCTCGAAGGACCAGGGATCACGGGCGGCTGGATGGGCGTGCATGGAGACTTGATGCTTTGAGCATTCGTACGGCTTCCTTATAGCGTTTTGCTTGAGAGATTAATAGCTCCATTCTTGTAATGATGCGTGAATACCGTTTAGATTAGTGGAAAATTGTCTTTGATACGCTTCTAGTAATCCTTTGTACGTCTTCAAAGCCAAACAAATTAGATTTTACCTATATAATTCTAATCTAAGTTACACCAACAGAACAAAATCTATTTGTTTGTAGATAGAAAGTATTAATCCAGCAGGTACAGTGCAATACTATATACGTATAAGACAATGATGTTTGATCATAGATGTTGCTATTTTGAATAAATCTTTCTTTTTTTCTTCATAAGATAATTAAACTAAGCAAAATTTAACAATTACTTAATGTTGAATATATTTGTAGTATTCACGATTCAATATAACTTGGGAACAATGGCTGCTATAAGTAACACAATACAAATAGTTTAATGGTGCTCTAGGCCTTAAGCACAGTTGAGTGTTATTGGTAGGGGCTCGGGCCGCGCTTCATTTGCCGGCGACAAGCGCGCCAAATGAGTCGCCATTATGCAGATTCCACCTGCACGCAGCAGCCGGCCGACAACACCGACCCGTTTAATCGGAAACTGTTAATTGTCGGCGAATCGTCGGCGAATCGGCGGTGAATCGTCGGCGATTTGTCGGCCAAATAGATGGCCGCTGTGTGCGGATTTAATTACAATAACTGCGACGAATTGTTTGCGGAGCGCTCGACGTTATCAATATTTTGGACGGATTTATTGGTGTATGCTAATTGCTTGTATTTATGGGAAATCCGATGAGCCGCGCCTTGCTAGATACAATCTTTTATCTGTTTACAATTAACAATTTCAGAGAAGCGATTGAATGTTCAATTTGTTGTTGTTTGAAGTACATTTTATGTAATATAGGACTCAATTATTTAGTCAATTTCTTATGTTTGTTCTGTCCCGTGTTTCCATAGATTGTCTGTATTAAATGTTGTACTTGTAATGTATGTTGGAAAATTATTATTATATCCATAGTTAATAGACATACTATTAGAGTAAATTATTGCGTAACATGTGTTTAACATACAAACACACGGCTGAAGGCGCTGCCCCAACATCATAGTAAATGCGTGAATAAACTCGCATGATTGGGACGGAATTCATTAATTTTGACACTAAGTTCAGGTTTTACGCAAGACCTAACTAGAACCGACCCGCCGAAAATACCTTCCATGCCATGCCAGGTATTTTATGAAAATTAAGCCTTCAGAGGAGTAATTCGCATGAAAAATCTGATAAAAGTAATCGATATATTTGCATAATTTTTAATCTTCATCGATTACAACGTGTCCTGTATGGGTGAATCAGCGCGACGTAAAGTCATAAGTGTGACGTAAAGCTCCAGAATTCAATTTCTAACATAAGACCGAATCAAAATTTCATCAATCAATCCAATTTGTAACAGTGTAGCTGTTGAAATATTGGTTACAAATAGATTATTCTGTGTAAACAATGCAAATTTCTAACTGTACGTCTCTTTGACTCGGCTTGCATTTGCCCTGCTGCTGAGCGGCTGTAACCTCTTACCAATTTATCATCGATAGAGTTTCTTTTATTCAATTTATTTTATACATTCATACACACAATCACTCACACACACACTGACTGAGAGACTTAATAGGCTCAGAGAATATGAATTGTTATTTGTCATAATGCTGTATGGTTTCAAATAAATAAATATAGTAAGAAATTGGTGTTATGCATAATACTTACAAAAAAAGCGTGTGACGTGACGTCGACGAGCTGCTTCGCGCACCGCGCCATCTGGGGACAAGATAAGGCGAATTAGTGCACCCGATAATTTCAATCCGACAAATTGCCGGCGTGTTTGAGTTGCAAATGTCCACTGCCCTGCCCCCCACTACCCCCGCGCCGTCCACCGCCGGGAACAAAACTTATGTTGCATAACTATGCGGGTCAGGATCTTAGTGGGTTTTTGTAAGCAGTGTTAAGAAAGGATTAAGAAAATCTACTTAATTTTTTTTAATAATTTTGAAAATTAATTTTTCAAAACGATATATCTAACCTTAAACTACAGAGGTAAAAATAGGAAAGGAACAAAAGTTCGCAGTTTCCTTAACGTTTTTACATGCAGGTAACTTTGTATAAACTTAGTACTGACTGAACCTAACTTAATTTTTACAAGGTTATTCACAGGGCTACGTAAACAATCGGTCCAAAGGATTATGTTGTATATTGTTTAAAAATCATTAATACAACAGCATTAAAGTCTATGACAGAAATCATGAAATGTTGACTTCAATTTATTAAATTGATTTTTCCAATACATTTAAAACGCGCAACTATATTTAAGGGTACAAATAAAAAGACAATTTCGAATATAAACTAGAATTAATAGTGGAAAATAAAGCTCTATCAAACAATTATTAAATGCATCAAATAAGACGGTCATTTTCCAGACAAGGTAAATAGCGTGGTTACAAAGCGAAGATAAAATACAATAGTGTCCCAAAATGTGTTGACACTTGACAAGCCCTGGGAGTTGGGACCTAACTGGCCCTTTGGCTCCGGTCAGCGACCCCGAGGCCCCGCAACGCAATAACCTAAGTGTGCAAACCATTGTTCACTTATTTGCTTTATTTCTTGCTGAAATACTCAAGACATATTGAAGTACCTTTCTTTGGATGTAACGAGATAGAGATTTCTATGTATTTTCTTAGCAAATAATTACAAGATTCTGATTTTCAAACAACGTTGTTCGGTACAAGTTCAAATGTGTCTTTTGTATTTGAGTTCTCTTTTAATGTATTTTTCACGTCAAAGGTCAGAGTGGGTTTGTAATATTCAGACAAAGGCCTAAGTTTGAGCTAGGTTCAATGAAGAAAACACGATGAAAATGTTTTCGTGAATGTAAATGTGACGTCAGCATTGATACATTGTACAGTTTTAGATAATAGACTATTTTGTTCGTACACAAATGTTATTTATTACAAAAACTATTCTCTTTATCTAGATAAAAGGAGCATCGTAGCGTACAGCTAACGGCGAAGTATAAGTTAATTTGATTAATGCTAGCGACAATAGGAATGAACTCGCTGGAAGATGTTGGCGAGAGCGAATTGTGGCCGAACTAGCATCGTCATTACTGGCTTTTTGTTTGCCGTGAATACCTTCTGGGGCGAAGTGACGTCGCAAATTACTTTAAGCGTGTAAATTCTGCAGGTTCGCAGCAGTAACGAGCGCGGCGGCCGCAAACAAACCGACCCACTAAAAGTTTTTACAGACCGCTCTCGAATTCCCCGGCATCACTGTTACGCTCAAGTATTCAAATGTTTAAAAGCGAACTAAATGTTTGTACCGTAATGTAAGCGATCCTGGGGCTAGATAGCCGACGTGTAGCGCAATTTCTCCAACAATAACAAGCGTTGTTTCGTACAAATAAGCATATTTTTCACTGTCCAATACAGCGCTTGATTTATGTGTTATCGCGAATGAGCTTGCGATACAATAAGTTAAGGAATTATTGCGATTGTAGACGATAATAATAGGCTATCTACTAAGCCCACGATGGGAGCCGGTAATGGTGCTCGCTCATCATGCTCACCTGTAATTACAATAAACGGTCGGAGTAATGAAATTGTTATAAGCATACCCTTCTAAGTGCATAATGGGCCGCGCTGGGAACCGACACGTGGTACCGCGACCACGCTACATCTGTTCACATTCAACGCTCGGGGAATGTACTTAATACATTTTTCTTTGTCTACGTCGTAGTAAATGAAGAAATGAATTTATAAACGATACGTTTAACTACATTCAAATAAGTTATTAAAGATGTCATTTGCTATTAATAACATGACTTTGATATCGAAAACGTTACAATTGAGTGGTAATTTTTTAATTATCATAACGTATATTAATCATATCATCAAATTAAAATGGTTGATGAATGTCAACCAGGGTTGTGAGTTAAACAAATGAATGACAATACTTTAGAAAAAAGTTTCTCAAATTTAAGAACTTTCTTTCAACCTACAATTTAGTGGTATTTAATAACTAAACGGATGCCTTTCAACCAACAATTTAGCGGTGTTTAACTAAACGAATGTCCTTGCCTTTACAAAGATTTCCTGCAATAATGTTAGCAGGGTCGCGGTTCGCAATGTTTTGTATATATCGCGGTTAACATTGTCTCTGGTTAGGGCGCTTATCCCGCCGATCCGATCGCGCAAGCACAACAATACACGTTTAACACCCTCACGTAATGGGGAAAAATCCAACACAGGTAATACCAATATATTGTAAGGACGTTTTGTTTGGCAAGCGTGGGGCTAGGGGCCTTAATCTTTATACATTTTGCCAAAACAAACAAACGAACATGGAAACTTATAGCAATTTGCTTGGGGTAATATTTTTTTATGAGTAGACTAAAGATATAAAAACTGCCATTATTTACCATATAACCACACAAAGAAGATATTCTTAGAACGAGTTATAGTAAAAACAGAGGCTCAGTTAGCAAAAATACTGTGGAATAACTAAAGTAATTGGGGTTACTACAGTCTTAGTGAGGACAAACACAAATGGATTCTCCAATTGACAGCTTCAAGAAATTGATAGGACAGGGCTTGTGGAAACAAATAATCCTGTTAAGCTTTGAAACAAAATGAAGCCAATAATTGGTTTACTGTTGTATTACAAAGCCAATCATATCATATAGAACATGGCGGACTATTAGCGGTAACAAGTGTTTGAGATGAGAGATAAAAAATCCATTAGCAAGCTGTAATTACACAGAGATTTCCTTTGTGCCGAACACGTCCAATAATAATTAGATATTGTTCTAGGTGTAACGGGTTCTACTCTAGTTGATCTAGTTAATAAAAGTGGCACAAGTGTAAATATAGCCTACTTAGATGTACATATAGCCAGAGGCTTCGACAAAGGTTTTATATTTTCAATTTTCGTTTACTACTAATCGTAGCAAAATACATCTTTCGACATTTCGGTTATAAAAGAAAGATAAAGCGTCGTAAACTATGTAATTTAAAGTAGTAGGATAGGATCTAGGTCTAAGTTGATATAATTCTATCTAAATTGTAATACGAATATTTCTTGGGCATCCTGTTCTGTTGTATAAGTATGTATTTGAAAAAGTGTTTGATTTCAATTCCTTGCCTTAATAAGTTATTTTAATACAAATCCTGTATCTTAATAAGGTCGGTACTTTCCACACACGACTCGAAACACAACACCCCACATCTCGCACACATCCTCCGTAATAGCTTGCGGAGTCTAGCAAATTAACCCGGCGTCGCGTGATCCCTAATTTTCAGATACATCTCGAATAAATAGGGGATTAGGGTTCCGTGAATAAGGCACGGAACCCGCGCGATAAGGCTGGCGGAATGGCGCGTGCTCCTTACGTTGACGAGCGCGTTATCTCCGTCTACCCTCGCTCCGTGCCCTGATTTGTTCCTTATTGGGGATATGGCCGCTTTGCTGGAACATTTCATGCGCTATTGCTCGTACTTCTTTGTAAGAAATAGGATATGATCAAGTAAGTATCGGCATATTTGTTAACCATAAAAGTATATGCTTTCTTCTATCAATTACAATAAAAAAAGAACAAAGTATTGACTCCATTAAATCTAGAAGAGATTTCTAATTAATGTTTGCTATTTATTTTATAAAGAGCTTTAGTTCCTCTCAAATTGTTAAATAAACTTAGTGTAAGTGCAAAATTCCTTTGGGTATAAGTGTTAAAATAACCGATTTTAAAAATATACACAGAGAACTTGGTCCCGTCATCCATTATTTCGACAAATATAAAGTTCAGACACGTAAGACATTGTATGTACAATGCACATACAACGTGAGCGTTCGGTTTTGTTTGCAACAAATAACAATAGATCATTTGAAGTGGAGTCGCTCGCGTATTTCCTGATAACTACAGCTAACTGTAACGCTAAAAACTTGCCGAAGACCGTTAGCTCAGGGCCTTTGTTAAATAATGCGGGTATTGTCACAATACTCGGGATAACCGAGAGCGAGCTTCGTCTGGCAACATTTGACTTAGTAAGTCTTGCTACAATGAGAAATTAAAACGAAAGCATTTTTGTGTAACAAGGTTTGATTTTATCCAAAGTTATTCGGTTATTATTGCAAAATCTGTTGCAAATTAAATTAAGAAGACCTTTAGGCAACGTGATATAAAGATTATTATTGTCATCACAGCTTAGCTTTGTTTAACTTTGTATCGATATATTGTAATGTCAACTATTTGGCTAAAAGTAAATTAAAAAATGATAATGATATTGCAAAGTTTTTATCCTGCAATCGCGTATCAGTAATTGTCGCCCCTGTAACATTTTATAAATCTTTCCTGAAGGCGTCTTTTAAATGTAATGATAATTTCTATACAACGTATACATGCGATAACACGTGAAACCACTCTAGAAACCAGCTAAAGTATCACAATAATTTAATAATCCGCGTAATCTCCAGTAATTTGTAAGCCATTAATTAAATCAATTTGCGAAATGACCGGAGAGCTTCCTCGCTAAAAGGGTTAGCACGTTATTTAATTCACGCTTTCTTATCTTTCGCAAATGGACCTTAATCCCTGAGGTCTGAGCAGGTGCGAGGAGCGAGGAATTACTGCCACCTCTAAGACTTACTGTTATTTTAGTTCTATGGTTTCGCAAAATAGGTCACGTTGCTTAGAGTGCCCTTCCGAGTTATTATTGTTAAACATACTACAACTGCAAACTTACAAAGCATTAGTAGTGCCCTTTAAAAATTGACGAGAGTTTCAGTTTATTCTATTGTCTGTTTGGCTCTAGCCAGCTAGGAAATTGGACGTTCAATCTGATTGACTATACTTGATTATACCATTATTTGTTAATCCCTTTTGTGGAGCGGTTGAAGAGTCGAAGTATTGTTTGTAAACAATAAGGAATTAGTAAATTGTTATTAAAGAACATTTTAAGTAAAATAAAAAGGATTTAAACATAATTGTAGTTGTTTAACGCTCTTGAAAATGTAAAGCTCCAACTCATCTTGCAATAAAGGAGGGAATTGTTTAAGTTTGAGTCATTAATAAAAAGTTGTGAAGTACAATTAAATAGAATTCCTCATTAGGCGGCGCCGCGGGCCGTCGCTAAGCTCATTACGGGCTCTTAGCTCCGACTTCATCATTCTATTACAGCCAAAGACTTGTAATGAAGAACACGCCTGTAATGTAATTGTTTTACTACCGACTGTTGCTCACGTTGAGAATTTTGCCCTTTGTTTCCTTAAAAACCCATTACTGTGAGCGTCTTAGTTAAGAAAATCCCAAAATAACAAAAATATTTTTGCGTAAGCTTTCACATTCTCTGTAACTCAGTAGCGAACACATTTTTACAATTTAATTAGCGGGCCCATACGTCTCCGCCGCCGGTTCAGCTCAACAAAGAAAGGTTCGCTAAGTGGCCATTAAATCCGCCTGTTACTAATCCCCAATAGGATAGAAGGTAATTTGTCAGAATTATTAGCTCCTCAGACGAGAGGTCACAATGTAACGATAATTTATACCGGCTCGATCAATCAAAGCCGCCGATTTCTGTAAAATCCCTCTTATTACAACTTCCAACGTTTCTACAACTTGCGATTTATTTTCATTGAAGATTTATAGGTGTGATTGTATCGTATAATGGTATAAATATGATGAATTGATTTTAAATTAATGAAGTTAAATTAATCTTCACAATAACATAAAAGTTACACTAAAATTGGATCTAATGCCAGACAATAATTGCCAACACTTTGCATTTGAACATTATCTCTATCTCTATGTATAAAATGAGTAGTTCTGTCTAACTTGTTCATTATCTAGGATCCTAAACTAGTATTCTATAGATTTGAACACTTATATAATAATCCACCAAGTTCAGGCGCAGTTAGCCAATAAATTACACAATGGCTGTTAAAGTTAATTCATAAATTATTGAACTAGGACTATTGGCTTTAACGGCCAAAACATTTCAACATAATCGATCCTTCGATCCTCCTCCTCAATACAGTTCATCTCTCCGTCTCGTTCTATCGCAATCGAATCGAAGAACGACCAAACAAATAATTTTTATTTGGTATTTGTCGTCGTGATGTTTATCGATATCTCGAGTGTACTCTATCACGGAACGATTTTCTTATCCTCTATCTGCTCTATTGTCCGAGTTATTTCGTCGGAGGCTCCAGAAAGTTTATATTGTGTCTACCCCCATGTCACACACGAGCGCCGTCGCCGGGTCGACGCTCGCCAAACACTCCAAGTCGAAGGAACGGAACTTGCGAAACGACAGATAATTAAGAGGGTAACAAATACAATTAAAAGTTGCCAAATTATAAACGAGTCGTCGAATACAATTGTACATTCCGCAGCCGAGACAGCCGAAATTATGATAAAGCAGTCTTGTTTCGTAATCTTGTGTTTAAAGTTTAAATGTGAATTGTGAGACGCTTCTTCGGAATGTAAATGGGAGTATCGATTCCTTATAGAACTCGACGTAAAATTTAACTCAAGTGGGCTGTTTTCAGCGGTTTGATATTAGGGAGGACTTTGATTACATTTTTTTTTTGCGTGCGTTTCACTAGCCATATTTTTGAATCCTAAATTATGTATTTTGAATTGATGAAACTATTTGTTGTTATTGGTCGACCACAAGGGTTTCACCGTTACAGTATTGGAGTCAGGTTTACGATGTTTGAATTATTAGTCTAAGTGACGACCATAGCATACTGGTCCTACATAAATTCAATTTAGTCAAGCATCTGTCGTTGAATAAACGCCACAATTTGATTGAATAGAAATTGTTTGTCCATCGGAATGGATGTATCCATTATAATATTGTAATTCGATAACGCGCCGGTTGCAATCTGCCGCCATGTGATGTCGGCAAACATTTCTATCTGGGTCACTATTGTTGTGTTGCTTCACATCAGCAAATAGTTTGTGGCTATTGCTAATGCAGTGTTGAGTTTTTGTAACGTTTGACTGTAAAATGTTTCATAAACTGTATGTTAAGAAATTGTTAAAACATATATTATGTTCGTAAATAAACTTTCATAAATTTGAATAACGTTAATGGACCTTACCCTGCTACATTGTCTTTATGCCTTGTCTAAGTCTGATTTAAAACAACCAAAACAACCAAAACACCAAGACGCGATAAAGCAAATTTATTCGGTCGAAAACGAAAATATAACGGACGAAATGAAATAACACGTCAGAATAAAGACAATTCTGGAAAAGGAAGCGCGGTCTTCGCGGCGAAAAATTTAAAAATATTTGACACGGACCTCGGGGAAATCAGAGAATCGCGCGAAACAAGCTCCGCGCCGACCTCGCGGGCAAATATAATCCTTATGCCATTACAATAAAGCTTGTTAAGGGCGCACAAGCGGTTTATTAAATTTGCGCCGCGAAATGACCCGGCGTTGTTTTAGCGGCAACTTGAGTCAATTTGTTAGTGGAGGTGCAATTTTCTTGAAAATAATCGCCTGTGGTGTATTGGTTTAATATTTTTACGTGAGTTAGCTGTTTGCAGCCGAGCTAGAGAAACATACAGTTCGGAGAAAATACCTCACATAGGTACAAATGAATGTTCGGTAAACCATACAGCATGCAAACCATCGGTAATAAACAAGAACTTCAATTTAGTTCGAGGAGGGATATAAAATACTATAGAGCAAAGAGACATATAAATCTATCGATAAAACTAACAGAACATCAAAGATGACAATAAATTGTGCGTCACCAAATGAAATTATTATACGTCTAAAGCTAATGACTCGTGAAACAAAACAGTAACAATACAAAGAAACGCGAAAATAAGTTTGTAAACGCATTGTTGGTGAGCGCCGTGAAAGCGATGAGATTGCGAGCCTGCCTCTAAATGATCGAGCCTTGATGGAGACAATTTGTCGCGGCCCAATCCCGGAGATTGCGCACAAATTCACAAAAATACAAAACGTTTTCTTATTTTTCATATGAATCCGCCTCTTATGATTGCGATATAAATGTTTGTTTTCCCAGCCAATTTTAATAAATGTTTTATACAATACTGCCCCGAAATATTGTGTTCTCGGAACGGATCGTTCTTTCTAATAAAAAAAGGAATTCGGCGCTCGAATTAAGTGGCTATCTATAAGATTGTTTATTGAGGATGAAAGTGGGGACGCGATATATTTGAGAACTTTATACGGTAGTTGCAATTTAAAAAAGAGACGATTTTCGAAATGACCTGCTGGATTTATCCAAGGATAACAATTTCGGATCGAACCGCGAAAATATTTTGTTTTTTTAAAGCGTTTAGGTCCAAAGTTTACCGAACGTCGGTATTTATTTAGGTGTCGGATTTTCCAAAAATAAATCATTTAAACATATTCTGAGCCAATTGTAATTCCCGAGCGGGCTGTCCCAAAAAAGCAGAGCGAGACCATAAACAATTCATGGTAGCAAGCGTCGGGACGATAATCCTAAGCAAATATCCAAATTAACTTGACAAATACAAGCAAAGACAGGCTGCGGCCGGCCATTAATAACGTTTAGCGTGCGGTCGGGTAATTGAACGCCTCCTCCATCTGCTCTTACCTGATGTCATTCAATTGCCCGTACTGTTATTAATTGTTTACGCCGCCTGGAAATTATGTCTTCAAATAGGCCGGATGCGGAGTTATGACCCAAATTTACTTGTGATTTATCTACGCTGAGGTGGTTTTGGTTGCTTAATATTTAAAGTTTAGTCGTATTTGAAACATTTCAGGATTTGATTTCTTTGGTGAGTCCCACAGTGTGGCGATGGGTTAGAATACTTCTGTCGCCATTCCATTTCTTCTACCCGTGGACAGAAGTCGAGTATTGCACATTTGGGTCAAGCTTGCACCGGTGAAATTATCAACCCCCAGCAGAAGATCGGCGTGAAGAAGTATTGCATTCATCCAATCATAAATCATCTTATCCCTTCCCTTTCCTTCAACCCGGCAAGGCGACTTGTAGATTCATGGGCTGCAGTCAGTCACTTATCATCAGGTGAACTGCATGGTCCACTTGCGTTCCTAGCCTAACATAAAAATAGAGTAATTTAAAAGTGCAAATAGAGAAATATTTAGTCTCGTTTGAGCTCTTGATCAGTGTGATCACGGTGGATAGCGTCGCGGGTATCGTATATATCAGGACTTTGTTTTGCGGCTACAAATCTGGATCAGGTTATCCACATAAGCTTGCCAGGCTGCCACAGATCGCAATTTACAATGTAGCATAAAGGACAGAAGATACGTTGGCTTGTATAGTGGAGCTTTATTTTATGCAGTGTGGAAATACTCTGCTTCTAAAGTAATCTTGTCATATTCGTTACTATTAGTTGCATGGCGAGCTGTAAATGGTAGCTTTTAATTGACCTTAAAAAGATAATTCATTTATTCTTTAAAAAGGCCCAAAATTGCGCAGTTTAGCAATTTGATAATAATTTGTCAAATTGCTAAACTGCCTTTATTAATTGTTTGCGTTAAATTTTAATAGTGAGTTTCTAAGACTGAGTGGAGAATGACACAAATTTTGTTGATATCAATCAGATTAATAGGTGGAACGAAATGTCGAAAAGGACCGGTAGGACTAGTAGTCTTAGAACAGGAAGACTCAAATGCGAACGATAACGGAACCAGTAATGCAGATACAACTATAACATAAACTGTAATAAAATAATTGCACATATCCGAGCTAAATTAACTAGAATTATTCGCTAAACATCGCTTAAGTTCAGTAAAGCAAACTGTTCCAGGGCAGTGGGCTGGCCGTCATAATGAATTCAATACGCGTGCACTCTGCGCTTGTATGCATATTAAATCAGATAAAATGCTAATCCCGGACAGATGCATACATATTTATCTAAATTAGAGGGTAGATAGCGCCTTCGCGTAATGGGATTAGTTGATTCAATTCATACGTTATGTTAATACGATCCTCGTTGACTCCGATACATTCGCTCAGGAAACGATTCATCTTGGTTGCTTCTGTTTTCGTGCGGAGCTCGGGATTTAGGTCCCGTTTGTCAAGAGATGCTAACGAGATTAATTAATTATTGGTTCCACAGGATATTCATAAGAAACCTAATACTTTAGACTACCTATCAGCTGGTATTGCTGTACTAAGGGAGATTTATATTATTCATGATGCACAAGGCGATAAAAGTGTCTTCTTGGATAGAAATTATACTTCCTGGCATTTCTTTCAAGTGAAAGTAACATTTTTAAAGGCCTTTGTTTCCCTACAATCACTTACACAAATGACTGTCCTCCGGTTGAAAGGTTTCCTCGCAAGTCGGTGTCTAATACATTCCTTTGTTTATTCATCCACTTGCCCTACATTTACGAAACATAATAAGTGTCAATATTTTTTGTATTCAAATCAAATACAAAAGACTATATTTATTATGTGAAGGTCAAATAATTAAGGGTTTGAGATGTAGGCCGATCACGTCGTAACCTTATTATGTTATTGATTAAATTACAACATATTGTTCATAAGGGAATTTCCGTGTTCATTAACATAAGATAATATTTCAATACATCGACGTTTTAGTAAATAATTACATTGAACGATGAAAGAATTGTTTGTTGTACTATTTTCGTAGTGTACACTTTTATAAAAAAGAGGAAAACTTTGTTTGTTTGTAATGAATAAGCTCAAAAACTACTGGACCGCGGATCAGCTTGTATAATTTAAAGAGGTATTTTTCTTTTCTTTATTTTATTAGGATCTAATCTAATCTATCTCTATCTATCTAGACATTAGTAGGTACATCGAATCTATAAGGAAACGACGCGACGGTAAATACATCCATCTAAATATTAAACCAATTTTATAAAGGCAGTGCAGTGAATTTTTTCAAGTTATAGGTACATTTAACGTCCGAATATAAAAGTTGGATATTTTCAATATTGCAGAGAGAAATTGTGGATAAATTGACAGACGGAACGTCCCTGATTCGTATCCGAGCGATGTCAGCCGATAGGAATTTAAAATCTTCAAATATCCTCGCTTTTAACAACGCCGTATTTATTACTGCGAGGAAACGTTACAATTTAAAATAATATTAAATTGTTGTCTATTTTTAAAATTGTAAAGTTTGTATTGTCGTAAAAAATAAAAATATTTATTAACAATGTTAAAGCTTCATTCATTATAACATAGTTTAAGGCAATCTATATTTGTAATTTTGCATTCATTCTCGGTCGAGTTTGTAAAGAAACAATTTAAGAAATTTACCTAAAAGAAACTGGAAACATTTGAAGGCGGATCAGAGTGGAGGGAATTAAAACTGCAATCAAAGGTAATCTTTACCTCTCGGGATGTATTACCTGGTGGGATTACGGAGCGTTGCAGCGAGGCAGACGTAGATCCCTATCCGTTGACAGTTATCTGCACTAATGCTGTAATAACGGACGGATAAATAATACATGTGTCGGCGTGTCGGTTAAAAACATGGAATTAATTAAATCGAGGGGTTTATAATTTGAAGTTGCCGTTTTTTTTCGATAGAGACAGCCTTCCATTCGGTGGTAAATAAAAAATATTAAGTATGTAAATGACGTTTTAAAAGCGCCTCGAAGGCCGATTTGGAAATAAATATTTTGACTTTGACTTTGACTTAAAGTGTTAGAATGATTGGAAATTATTTTGGAAAAGATACCTCGTTGTTTACTACTATGTTGTTTTGGTGTGGCTAAAATATTGAGCAAGGAAGAATGTTTAAGTCTTGACGAAGAATTATCACTGGCATAGGAAATAGAAACATCGTCTATTTTTAACTAAGTTTTTAAAAAAGGAGGAGGTTTGCAATGCGGCTTTTTTATGTATGTTACTGGACCGGTTTGGAAAAATTCTTGCATTGGCTTTATCTATTTTCAACTTACAAGATTTTACACCGACGTTGAATAGACTTTAAAAACAAAATAAAAATTATTTTCTAGTTTTTAGTGTGAGGAAGTCGGTTTTATTTAAAATTTGAGTTATGAAAAATATTATCGTTTAATAAATAGTTATAGTACTTTATCAGACCCGTAAACATTTAGTTTCTAATAGAAGCCAAAGATAAGCGAAAGGTCAGGAGTGAAGTGAGTATCGGCCATAGAGCGTAATCTGAAAACTGGTTTCCCATTTTTGTGTCCATTCATTGTTCGGAAAGCGTTCCGCAAAATCGGGTTTTCTCACTTTAATAAATTTTACTTAATAGCAAGCTTTTTCGCACCTGAGCCGGGCTGTAACGAATTTACCGGTCTTTGTTCGTGTCTGTTAATTTGTTTGCTCTCCGCTAATGGCTTCCTTGCGATTACCCGCAATTAAATGTGGAAGGTGTTATGAATAGGTGTCCTGAGCCCTCTTATTGAGGTTTCAATGTCCAATTGAGGTTTTAAACTTAGATATTGAAATGTAATACTTATTGTTAAAATCGATTGATGGATTTTTATTTAGCTACTAGTTGCTGCCCGCAGCTTCGCTCGCCTAAAATTTGACGCTTTTAGCTCGATAAAGTATTTCAACTATATCATTTCGTATCCTATCTATACATAAAATTCATCAAAGTCTATTTAGTAAGTTGCGGGGTTATTAATAAACAAACAAGAAAACATCCGAATTTTCATGTTTATTATATAAAAAGTAGGAAGTAGAATTGTTTTTGTTGTCTCCAAAGTCAATTCATATGTAACCGAATACAAAATGTATGCTAAAAAAGTAATAAAAAAAAGTCAATACGTAATATTCTACAAGAATGGTTTTTAATAGCTGTCAATATCAATTAATTTGTTATGTCAAGTTAACAGATATCCATTAAAGTTATAACCATGAAATATATCAGCAATATGAAATCTCGCACTAAGTACATAAGTACTGGAGCAAGTAACTTATAAGTTGATTGAAGCCGTTGCTGTTTCCGTAAGTAATAGTCGAGTGGAATCAGCTATAACGGCATAGTGTTGTTCCTATCGACACGCGGGTGGCGACCGCCCGCGGAGCACAACACTAATGTTCGATTAATGTAGCCGTTACTGCACTCAGAGCGATATTAAAATTAACAAGACAATGCTGGAATAATTAATGATTAGAGGTTGTTCTAGTAGTCGATGAGCACGTGGATTTTGATATTTATTTTTATGGTTGTTTCGCTGCAATGTTAATAAAGTTTCTACGTTTTATGATCTTTGTGTTGGGTTCTACGGCACGTTAGTTGTTCGTTTTATGTTTAAATATTCTTTATTTAAGAATTTAGGTTTCGGTTTACTTTAATTAATATATTAACTGTGGATTTGTAGTTTAAAAATAATACGTGTATCTAACATGCTAGTCATTGTATCTATCGTACTTTTATAAAGTGTCTTTTGTATGTAAGTTTGTAATGTTTTGACACAAAAACTACTGGACCGGTTACAAAAATTCTTTCACCTTACAAAGCTGCTTTTTATAGTGGGACATACGCTATATAGATCAGCTGGTTTATTATAATAAGTAACGACTTGGTACTGTTAAATATATTTTTTTCCTTCTCCAAAGATACAATTTATAGTCAAGAATTCATGAGAAGTTTGTCTATCTTCCCCGTCGCATCAATGATAAATAATCTCCAGATGAATCATAAAGATAGGACGT
>LQNK01000731.1:154970-165043 GCA_001586405.1 Phoebis sennae
TACTGCACTCAGAGCGATATTAAAATTAACAAGACAATGCTGGAATAATTAATGATTAGAGGTTGTTCTAGTAGTCGATGAGCACGTAGATTTTGATATTTATTTTTATGGTTGTTTCGCTGCAATGTTAATAAAGTTTCTACGTTTTATGATCTTTGTGTTGGGTTCTACGGCACGTTAGTTCTTCGTTTTATGTTTAAATATTCTTTATTTAAGAATTTAGGTTTCGGTTTACTTTAATTAATATATCCACTGTGGATTTGTAGTTGATAAATAAATAATGCGTATATCTAACATGCTAGTCATTTTATCTATAATGTTATAAAGAGTGTTTTGGTGTGTAAGTTTGTAATGTATTCACAAAAAACTACTGGATTACTACTATACGGACTAATTTCAAAAATTGTTTCAGCTTACAAAGCTGTATCGGGACACAGTATTATGATATAGGAGCAAAGCCGTGCGGATCAGTTGTCTTATTATAATAGTAAAGACTCGGTACTGTTAAAATTCTTTTTATTCCTTCTCCAAAGATACAATTTATAGTAAAGAATTCATGAGAAGTTTGTCTATCTTCCCCGTCGCATCAATGATAAATAATCTCCAGATGAATCATAAAGATAGGACGACCGCATTGTCTCGTTGGTTGTAATGTGGAGTGGTGGTGGATTACACTATCGATCAAGAGACAAGCCCTTCCCGGGTAGAGCCGCTTCTTAAACGTACCGGGTAAGGGACGAGAGTTGCGGATTTTGATATTTGTTAGGAAATGTCAAATTTGATGGAAAAGATGTTTTATTCCTTGAGAATTACACGCACTCACAAACAATTCTTGTTTAGTGAAGTAGTAATTTTATGTTGAGTTCGACATTTCTCTATGCGTTCCAAATTACTAGGATTTAAGCGCCAAGTGACAAACCGCCACTTAAGTATCGAGTATGAATAAGTTTATAGAGCCCTACGCGTTGTAGCAATATGTTTTGTACCTATAAATCAAATGTCCAATAACTTTATAATTTAACTAGCTGTACCCCACGGTTTCACCCGCGTAACTTCTGATTAAATGACAACTCCGGGATTAATAGTAGCCTATATGTTATTCTGAACCCTTATCTATATGTGTACCAAGTTTCATCATAATCGGTTCAGTAGTTTTTGCGTGAAAGAGTAACAAACATCCATACATCCATACATCCATACATCCATACATCCATACTTACAAACTTTCGCCTTTATAATAGTAATAGGATATAGAAAAGCTCACAAAAATATACCCTGTAAGAAAAAGTAACGCAATTAAATGAATAATGCCTTAAATCAATAGATCTTAGTCTTTATCTACTAAGTGAACAAAATTGCGATAGGTTATTCATCTCGAAAGTATTTTCTTTAGTCTTTTGTACGTGGAGCTACAGAGAAAATAAACGGTGGAGCTTAAGTGGATACGAAGGCTAATCATTTCTAGGCCAGAGGTATGTATTTGAAATGTAACGCAATGGACCGAATTTCCTTTTTGATTATTTTATTGGTTTTGTTGAATTATAAATCCAGTGTTCGCTTCAGTTTTTTTTGGTAGAGCTGGCAAGGGAACATGCGATTCACCTGGTTAAGTGAGTGACCGCAGCCCATCAATATCTACACCAAAGACATCATTATCATCAGTTACTGAAGAATTAAAATATATCTATAAAAATCTATTCTGGGACATCTAATACTATGCCATCTAGTCCCAAACTAAGCAAAGCTTATACTGTGGACACTAGAGTGAAATCACATTTGGATTTATTATAATTATTTTAATAATTAAATTTTTAATGTGAAACAGGAAAAAGGGCAGCAGTTAGCTTAGAATTTAGTGTCTTATTACTGAGATTTTCTTGCTTACATTTTCCACTTATCAATTACATTTACAACCAAATTCATAGTAGCAAATTGAGTGCGAATCACACGAGTGTGTGCCTTGGGACACACGTATCAGGGGTGATTTATGCAGGTGCAGCCGCAATCACGCGGCATTGTGCTAAGACGTCTGACTTATCTATTGTGCACTGATATCGCATTTTTATGCTAAACTCGATACAACGCTGATTGCTGAGGCCTTTGAGGACGGGGATTTTGGAGTTTGTAACATGCGACGAAGCGATGAAGATGTACAAAAGCTTGTTTGTTATAAGGAAATGCACTGGCAGATGGTAAACGTTCCTCTTACTTTAGATATCGCCAAAATGTTTATCTCAAATCAGCTTACAGTTACAGTTTACATAACTATTGGGACATTCCCTAGGTTTACACACAGAAAATTTTTAAGTGAAGATGTATTTTTAACTGTGATATCAAACTCCGAGTAGATTCTAGGAAGTCCTTTAAGGTGGATGACCTAGATTACAAATATCCCATAATTGTCCAAAATAATGTGTACAGCGGGACTGCGATATGTGACAGCTGCACCGCAATACCAGATACGCACCTGTGTCCCCCTTCCTTCTTCCCCCTATATGTTATACAAAGGGAAGTTATATGGCACAATATTGTAATATTTAATATTTGGCAACATTACTAAAAAAATTAAATAATTATCTTAGGTTATTACGGGAAGGCGGCTGATAGAACTTTGAAGAAAATACTTTTGTCCATAAACATCTATAAAATGATAACTAGATATTAAACTGCATATAACATTACAATTTATATAAGATGTATAGAACAAACGTTGGTAAGAAAGCATTTCAAATCTTGAGTCGTACTTTATATTCGTAGTGTTCACAAACGTACCAGTTCGAAGTGGCACAAGAAAAATGATTAATGAACCGAAAACTGGCGGCGACAAACCCGAACAAACGGAATTTCTTGCTCCCGTGCCTCAGCGCCTCATGTATTGTTAAATGCTTTTCGATATTCCTCAGGTTTCAGAAGTAAATCATAGATGACACGCTTTTTATCACACCCGCAGTATAAGAAGAGCTTTGCCAACTTGGGGAGTGGATAAGGAGTAGGTAGGAAAAGTTTTCTCGACTCCCATTTTAATAAGACGGAATCTAAATCACACCTACATTTTTAAGAGAATGAACGAGCTTCAAACTAGTGAATTCGCTACGTGCAAACGTTCGATAATTTTATTTAGCCCGTTTAAGTGTAAAATAGGATTGAACTAATGCGGACGGAATGATTATACGAAATTGGGAAATTCGGACCTGCCCGTGACACGCGATGCGTTTTGCGGTCGAGGTACTTATTCAACGTATCATTTTCATATTTATGCCGTATTTCCGCGCGTTTATACAAATAATTATGTTTTCCAATCAATGTTTGGCCGTACGTCATGGAATACTGAAATGTTTGCGTTCAAACGAATTTATTTTGTTTGAAATTTAAATGTTGTGGCATTCTCAGATATTTGGGTTTTCACTTCGATCAACTATGAGTTTCATTTAAAATATTTCTTATATGAAATAAGTTTACAATTTAGTGTGTTCAGTAGTTTAGAAAATGAAATAAATCAGATTACAAAGTGTACGTTAAAATATTTTCCTTCTTTATATGATTATACTTATTATTAAATGAACAAGCCAATTCTAAACACCGAAAATACAGCCAACGAAATAATAAACGCATCAATAACGGAACAAAACCAAACAAAAACCGTTCCGTTCCGAAAGTTCATTCTAATATCGTGAACGCGAGTGATTTGAAACATTTTCAGCAGACAATTTCAACTGCCATTCCCGAATTAAATTCCTGCCATTCTTCAACTAGCGCAAATACAGAAATACAGGTCTGACGACCATTTGCGGAATAAATAAGGAGACGCGTGGATTCTCATAAAAATTGTACTTTGCCGTAAAGAACGTGGGTCGTGTCGCAATTCTGGGGGTTTTGCATTTTTAACCAGCGCTCGCCGGACCGTCGCAGCGTACTCGTAAAATATTTTCTGAGCCTATTACGTATCGCGCACGTCGCAGTTTGCGTGCTCGCCCCACGCCGCACGCCCCACGGCCCACGCCCCACGGCCCACGGCCCACTCGCCCGGTCTGCGGTTGTTCTGCCAACTATATAGATATTATACACCTTAATATCGTATATTAATTTCAGCTGTAGATAGACTTAATTGCATTTGAGTTTAGATTAGGTACATTCAATTTGGAAAACAGAAAATTGGGGGAATTTATACTTGAAAAAGTTAATGGTATCCATTAATTTATTTGTATTCTTTTGGATTTATGGCAAGTCTACAGATATTTATAAGTAGAGTTGCCTTATAAATCCCTATAAAATTACCATTTATCACCGAGGATTGACATTCGAGTCGTGACGTCGAGTTAAAAATAATCTAGATGGAACGACACAGCAAGTGTTAAGGGTGACTTTTTGCAATTTTCAATTCGTGAGGCGATCAATTAGACAGGGGTTTAATGGATTCGGATGTGATGGGGTCGGTGATCGATCACGGCAGTACATTAACCAGTAGTTAGACGGTAGCCGCCAATGACGGCGCTGATCGATGGCTGCGCGCCAAAATGATTACTTTTTCCCACCAAAAATTGAGGCTGCAAATAAAGCTTCCATTCACGCCACTCATTTGACTATTCGAGCTATGAATCAAGCTGCCGATCTAATTACCGGGTGTAAACACTCGCCAAGTAATCGAATTCGTTCGTAACGAGCGAATTCAACCCCACAACGGATATCGATACGATTCACTTCATAAAATATAAATTATGTTGTTTAAGCGCGTATTGTAGCGTGTGTTGGTGATGAAAATAAAATTTAACGGGCCGAATAACAATAGCTCGAAATTATAAACGTAGTGTGGGCCGTGCGTGCCGACTGCCGGCGAGCCTCGGAAATGTCACTGATTAAAAACCCTAAAAAAGTAAATCAAATATGGCGGAGGTAGCTCGCTTTAAAGTCAAAGTTTCTTTACCGAATGCACGTTCGTTTACTTTGTTAGAAATGAATGTTTGCTCCACGAAAACAATTTTGTGCTTCAAGTAAAACGAAATTAGTAATGATTGCTACTTTAAAAAGTTGCCAACTTTGGCAACTCGCTCTGAGATTGTTATAGCTGTAAGTGGAGGGAATTAGTTGCGCAGTACGAAACACACAGTAATAACTTTATTTCAGAATTTACTATTGAAGTGCTACGTGTCCACGTTCATACGAACATTCTTAATTACACGCTACATTTATATGTATTTCGCTATAATATAATCGCGCTGAATTAAGATGAATAATACCTACTAAAATAATATGTTGAAAGCGTATTATGATTCGAAGAAACTCGTAAGCTCCCATCCTCGTATCGTTTCTCAAAATAAGTGAACCGATGTTGTATCAATATTCACACATGACTCGTTCATTTGTGACTGCTTATTTTCGTTTGGCGATGGCTTGAATAATTTAAGATTACACGTAGCTCGAGTCAATCGCTCCCATGTCCCGCTTCCTGCGACATGCGGGCGCGTAAATAACTCACTGTAGACGTTAATTATGTGGAGTGATCTTAAATGAACGCCGGGAACGGAACGCAATCGAACGCCGGTTCAAATTCGAATTATTCTAGACGCGCGGCTGTCTGCGGCCTGTCATTATCAATGAACCATTGCTATGTTTTTTAATCCGATTGGACCGTGGCTATTCGGATTTTAATACTTTTTTCGAAAGGACGGACGTTATTTTAGTTACTATTAATAGAATCGTTATAAAATACCCTGACCTGGCAATGGACTATTTCGCCGGAGGGTGTGGATTCGATCATCACGAGTAGAAAATTATTATGTATGAACATTGTAATTTTCTGCTGTCTGGGTGTTATCTATAGTTTGTATGTATTTGCAAAAAAAAGTATGTTTAAGTATGTCTATCAATTATCTAGTTTCCAAAGTACAAGCTTTGCTTAGTTTGGGACTAGTTGGCGTTGTGTTAAATGTTTATTAAAATTAGAACGTGGTCTTTTGAAGACATCAGCTTGCAGTTAAATCTAATTTCGTTAATTAGAAGTTGCAATGGTCATGCGGCCATATTCATGAAACAAACCTCAGATATTTCAGTTTATGAACTACAGTTTGTGATGTGGCTTTCGCGAACTTCTGTTAACAAACCTATATTGAATCAGAAACTTCGCTTCTCTTGAATAAACTATCACTTAAAGTTTAGCTTCTTGAATTTTAACTGAATATTATATGCAATTCATTTTTGATACCGTTTGCGCCATTTTCTTAGATCAGCTTAATCCCAAATCCCCGAATTTAATTCAAGTAAAGTACACAAATTAGTGGTGAAAATTATAATTAATCACAATAAGTTGAAAGGGGCACTATAACAGAAGCCATTAGTTAAAATGGCCGCCACTCCCCTTCAGTGTATATTTCATCAAAGCACGGCTAAAAGGGTTATTAAGGAACAATTAGTCTAGTGACCATTTTTAAATGGCTCCAATGTTAAAAATTAGCCATAATTATAACTGCAGTTCATTTATTACAATAACAAGCGGCTTTTGTGACTTTTCCTTTTCTATTAAGAAACAATAAACAATTATATTTTCGAGTAAAGTTCGTATTCATAAACGACGAAAAATCATCAAATTACACATGTAACTAATGAAGGAATATTAATTGTTATTAAGTACATATTAAAATAATATGTTAGTACGTGTAAGCAATATATTTAATGATCCAATCCATCCTTTGATCTGCGCTGCGAAGCCGAACATCTCGGCTACAAATTGGCTTCATTTAATAATCTTATACTTTGCCGAGCCCGTTGTATCGGTCTTATAGTTAATACCCAGAAAATTACATTATTTGGATATATGAGACTTATTTGTGTAGTTTCACGTCATTATATAGAAATTCATGATGTTTTGGTACTATTTTTAGCTTTGAAATATTCGTACCATAGACATTATGAATAAAGACATTTACTTGACTGTATTATCATACGAAGCTAGAAATCAACAGGATACAATCTCTGTATGACGTAGTTATTAACTTAGAAAAGACTTTTGATAATTTGAATTCTTTAAAATTTGTTTTAACAATCAAAATCTCAACGCAGTTTGAAAACTCGATCAAAGTTGATAATTTGCGTTACACCATCAAAGCCAACAAGCCATACCCATTGAACGAAAAAGGATGAAAAAAACTTATAACCGAATAAAAATATACGCTCAGCGTTTAAATCCCCCACAGTTATTTATCTATTTTGCATAATACCAATCGAGTCGGGATGATGGCCCGGTGAGAGGAATTCTCGCATGAGCGGGGTTCCATCACAAGGAGCGGATAATAAACTAGCTTATGTATGGAAATGGAGGAACGGCTATAGATAGCTGCGTGTGCGCTAAGTGCCGGCTGAATCACGGCTAATTATACACTGACGGGGCTCCGGGGCTTCCGCGGAGCTCTAGTGCGTGCGCTTTGAACATGTTTTGACTTAATATTCGTTAAAATCTATTTATTTATTTTTTATTAACTGTTTATTACACTATACAAAGAGGAAAATATACATACATATCTACTGTATCTAACTGTATTTCCCTCTTATCTCCAATTGTGCTATACTATATATGCTGCTATAGCACTAAAGGCGGGCTTATCACTACACAGTGATTTATTTCAGGAAAACATTGGGCATTAGGTAAGGCAGAGTTTAATAAAGGCAAAAGAGCTAAAATTGTTATCGCTCAAAGTAGGACAGATATCAAGCTCAAAGATGTAAGTATAACCAAAGAAACTGTATGTCCCTTAACAGCAGAGTTAACATTTGAACAATATCTAACTAAAGTAACCGATATAAAGCTGACATAATGTCGGATAATGATCAAGTAATTACCGCTAATCCAGCAGCTAGATTTTAATCAGGCCGGTTTGTTCATTTTGGCGGCACATTGCGCGGATCCGGGGCTTCAGATGGACACAATAATGCACTGAACATTGATTAGCGGGTTTCACTCAATCAACTAGAAAATTTCTGTTTTGAATTTGTGATGAGAGCAGGAAGAATAAGGGTTACCTGATGCTTGTCTATTGATCACCATACATAACCAAAGAGTATAGTCAAGTATGTTTAAGAATGTCTATCATTTATCTTGTTTCCATAGTACAAGTTTTGCTAAGTTTGGGACTAGATGGCGTTGTGTTAAATGTGAAAAAAAAATAAAAGAAAAAGGAGGAGATTTATCACAAAAAAGAGACAAATACTTCGTTTCTGAATCCATATTTGATTTCTCTAGTGATTTATGTTTCAAGAAAATACGTAAACAGACAGGAAAATTAATATTTTTCAAAAGATACCAATGCTATCCGTAATTGAAACAAACATAAAATTGAATAACATCCGTAAACAGTCTTTATTTAATATCATAACTCGTGCATTTCAGGTATTCCCAACATGAAACATCGCATTAACAAATGCGAAACTAAAATTGAGTTCGTTAAATATGTTGAGAAGTAACATCGTTTGTTCTATCATCGCGCATCGCACTCACGCCGGCGAGTGCAGCCGAATGTGCGCCTTACTGCGTGGAGATACGGGCGGGTTTGCGCTGCGGGAGGGACGGCCGCACTAACGATAATTCTCGACGCCATTATTAGTCCGCTTTGTATAGGAAATGCTCTCACCATCTGAAACCTCGGGCCACCGAGCTCGGAGATTATTAAGGTTACTCACACATTTCTATCGATATATTCATAACTAGTTGCATTTCTCGCTTGGAATTTTCTTATACCTATAGACTGGGTAAAGATTTGTTATACCGAATTGGAGGTTTCAGTAAAAAACACAATTTTTCATAAGAAATATTTTTATACGATGTTAAGCAATCTTTATAATGTATTATATAAGTTTATTTTTTCATTCAAAATGAGTTAATAATCACAGTAACTATAAAATGAACTGTTTTAAATTAATGATAGTAATGGAGAAAATGTATTATGTATGCTTGGAAAGGAATTACTTGGAACTCGCAGGTGCAATATCAGCAACAACGTGAACTAGCCCTACAAGTTCCAGGAATATACTCCAAAGGCTAAAGCAACAAACGGTTTCCTCAAAATCAGTCGACGCTTCTATAAGATGCGCTCTCGATTGCAATCCGCTTTGCAGAAACGCTTGCATTTACTTATTAATGACATTACACCGATTATTTTAAAAGGATGACTAAATTTTAATTACTGCTTGGTTTTACAACTGGTTGGAATCCTGGTTCCACAATTTAAAATAAGAAGTATTTTATTCTTCCTTTATTACGAAATGAGTTGAACTTTTTATCACTGGCCATTAAAAGAATTGGCGCGCATTTTAAAAATCGAACTCTAATCATGAAGATCGTGTTACTAACGTTCCTAATTCAAACTACAGCAACTCCCATAGCCTGTGAGCGTGTTCGATAAATGCAAATGTAATATCAAAACTGGAGTCGTGTGAAGTGCCTCCGATGATTGGTTGTAGAACTAAAACTGAGCTAAGTCCGCTCCTACAATATTCGATAACGATTATTGTCTTGATCTCGGGCTGTAAATTACGGCGAGTTATTGTAAACTCGCTCGGGTGTAAGGCGTGGGGAAATACGGCGATTGCGTCCAGTATTGGGTTTCTTGGGACTCGAATTTTAAGATGCCAATGTTTACGATAGTGTTTCTGCTTGGAAGTTTATTGGGTTTGCATCGAGTTCCACGTAAAGATTGATAAAAAGTGGCTGTTATTTTAAATAAATTGAGCTAGTCATTTCCAGATGATTTTAATTATTTGATGTATCATTTTGAAAGCATTGACAATGGCTTGAAATGGGAGCATTATTAAGTTAGGATATTTCCTAGTGATAGTGTGATTGTAGTAGGTTCATTTTAAATATAAGAAAGTCGTACTTACTCGTACTTGTTAGGATGTGAGCTTATTTAAATACATTAGAACGTGAGGGACTCTAGTCAGATTAAGTACAAAGGTTAATTCTACGGGACGAATGCGTTGAATGAAAATGAAGCTCCATACGAAAGACGCCGGATTACACTTAAATTAATAACTAACAAAGCACAATAGAATCGCGCCGGCATTACACTAATTCGCTAAAGTAAATA
>LQNK01000731.1:165154-284926 GCA_001586405.1 Phoebis sennae
AATAATAAAGCGTTCAAATATATAAAAATAATCATTAATTATTTTTTTTTCAAATTCCCAATTGTTTTGAGTCTGATTCGGCCTCACATGCCGTAAGCCTCGGCTAGATAACAAGCCACTCCTTGTGGGGCTTTCCAAAATTGTTTTTGTTGGAAGGAATAGATACTCAGAAATTTTTCTTCTCGACACATTTTCATGTTAGTAATGGAAAAATTATGGCAAAAATCTGTTTAAAAACCAAGTTACCTATTAGATCTCTGAAATTATAACTTATTTTATAAAATATTATAAAAACTTATACTACTAGTCTTATACTAGTCGTTCCATTAAAAATAATAATAAAACAGTCAACAATTCAGCAGTGTTTTTGTAGATCTTAGCGTAGGCGTATCGTCTGTAAGAAATAGCATATCTATTTCACTATGGTAATTTTATATATGGTTACGTGAACTTTGATATCTTGTTCTTGATGAAATTTTTATTCTTGTATCATTCATGTATTATTGAAATTGCCTTTATGTTCTATGATTTTTGTATGTTGTCATGTTTCGGTGACTTAATATGGTTCGTTGTTATTTTCATATTTATTTGTTTTCCACTACAATATATAATTTTCTAGATATATCGATTGTAGGAATATTTCTTACACAGGATGACATCACTTTTTTGTAAGTAAGCGAGAAATATGAACACATCCGCATATAATATTTTAATGTTAGTCATAATACATGTGTTTTCACTTTAAAGGATCTGGAATCTATTGGTGTGGTGGATACAGGATGCTTCAGGTCTTTGGGCTAGTCTTCGAGCGGAACACTAAAGCAAGCTATTAATATGTTACTACTTTACTCCTCATGTGGGGTACGTTAAATATAGTGAATGTTGCAAGTGTTACTATTCTCTCAAAACAGATACAATAATACGTAAAAGTGGAAATGTTAGATTATTTGTTTAAATGCGATAATCTTCAAAGCTATAATTTTTTTTTATTGTCAAAGGTGGGCCAGAAAGAGTTTCTACATGCTACAGTTTCTTATTATCTATGTAAGGCTTTTGATAATGTTTCTTCTTTATTTTAATCGGAAGTGACCACTACACAGGCGTCGGTGCCTTAGAAATTGTTGGAGTAGCCGCACCTGGTTTGTCTGCGTGAGAGTGATAAATCCGTGAAATTTTTTTGATAAGCGTTTAAATGATGTTATAGAAGAAGAAACTGATGAATATCTGATCCTGTATACGTATCAAAAAGATTTATTAAATATAAATTATTAAAAAAATATCATATCACTACATAGTATAAAACAAAGTCGTTTTTTCTGTCATGTGTTATGTTGCATGTCCCTATGAACGCTCAAATCTTTAAAACTACGCAACGGATTTTGATGCGGTTTTTTTTAATAGATAGAGTAACTCATGAGGAAGGTTTTTATGTATAATATCATCCATTAAATAGTGGACAAATACTGTTATTTTTGAGGTTTCTAATGTGATGTCGCAAGTAATTACATTTTTCCGCTTACATTGCAAACGCAGGCTGAATCCTACGAGATTGATCAAAATAATGTACTAAGTATTGTACACAATGAAAAGGTCTACGGAAAACTCCGCGATAGTATATCAGCATTGCACCCGTGCGAAGCCGGGGCGGGTCGCTAGTAACTGATAAATAACAAATAGAGTATAAATGTATTTTTGTGACATCAATTATAATGGTGCGGATTATGTGAAATGCGATCGCACCCGACACACAGATTGTTACATGTAATCATTTCCAGTTCATATTATATTTCGCAGTAATTGGCCGAGTGTTACAAACATCGGAATGTGTTTGTTGCCGGAGATATTATAATGATGTGGGTTACGAAGTTTCCAACTAGAACATTTTTCAAATTTGAAATATATGAATCAAGTTGTTAGTGAAAAATGGGATAGGAATTGAGACTGTATTTCTAGAATGAACCACGTTTAAGCATAGCTCGTAACACGATGAACAAAGCTATATTTTATAAGAGGCCTATGCCTTTAACAGAATTATTGGTTCTCTATTAACAAGTAAAATTTTTCAAGAACATTATTGTTTACGTCAACTAAAATGTTTGAAAACAACGCTATGTTTTATCTTGAAAATACTCTTTGTAGTCAAAATAATAATTCCAAGTAAAACCAAAATAGGTTTATTAAGAAAACTGTTTACCTTTATAATGTTATTTGGTAAAACCCAAACACTAGTATTATCGTGTTACTCGATTTATTATGAGAAGGGACTTACAGATGACTTTGGCGTAAGTCAAGTGTGCCCGGAGGCAGAATATTGATGAGCAACAATACAGGATCTGCCCCTTGACCCGCAGCCCGGGGCACATCCGATCTTGAGCCTCTCCATCATTTTGTTCACGGTATATAATGTATTACACCTATAGACCTTGGATATAGAAAGCAATATTAAGGTTAAGGTCATTGAAACGTAGAAGACTTTATGTTCATATCTAATGTAATTTCCCTTTAATTTTGTTTAATCCGTATCTATACATACAATAAAGGCAGTATCAGTCTAATAGATACGATGAACGCCAAATTATTCTGACCGTATTTTTATGGGGCAAATTTACTTATTAATTAATTACGTTTGTGTGTTTATCATCGAAATCATCACGAAAAAGCTGCGGACAGAAAGCTAGTAAAATTAAATATATTTGCGTATGAACAAAGATAATTTATAGTCCGGATTAACACTCGAAACGCTTAACCTTACATTTTTAATGTAACAAAAATATTAACATAGCCTTTGTTCCCAATTCTGAGTGCAAGTTGTATTATTATCGCCACACACAGGAACGCTATTTATCTCTGGAGATATTCAAAACAGCAGATTTATTGCATCCGAATCTCCCGGGCCTTGTTCGAGTAATACTATTTGAAAAACGGATTCTACACTACACAATGAGCATTCATATAAATTTTACATGATTTATAAAAATAACGTTGGGAATCTTTGGCATGAAATCTAGTACCGAGGCAGCTATTGTATAAAAGATGATCGGTGTAAAAGATGAATAATTATATTGTGTTACTCGTATTTCCGTCGCATTCCACTTTCGTCCCCAACCCTTTTGACACTTGAAATGTAAAGGTTAGCAATGCACCCAGGCTACCTAATTCGTTTAACAGATGGTCATCACTTAACAGGCGTTGACTGTGTTTCTCTCAAATAAAAAAACAAACAAAGTCACTCACGATAATGACCATGTAAACAAACGGAGTGTGTCCCCGCTCGATTATCTGACATTTTTACGGTGACGTCACGGGTATAATTTCATATTTAAGGTAAGGGCGGGTCAGTCCCGCGGGGCGGCCGACATGCGATGTCGTGTAGGGGTCTAACTGGGGCACGCAACATTTTGCCTAAACGCTGTAGCTACAATAATGTCACATGTTTTGCTTCGGGTTGTTAGTTTTTGGGAATATAAACACTTACGTACAGACATGTGGCAGTAATTGGGACATCAGATACGAGGCGTTTCATATTTTAATCGATCTATTTACGTTATAGACAGTTTTCTATGCTATCAAACCTCCACCTTTTAATAAATGTTATTGAACAAGCCCCACTCATATGCCTTAATGGAGGGCGTTCCGCTGATGGCACTCGTTCAGAGATACGAAAGATGAACTCTAATACAGAGGGTTTCTTATATAATAAATATTATATAAATACTCCTGGACATTTTAACACTACGCCATATAGTCCCAAACTGACCAAGCTTGTACTATGGAAACTAGATAACTGATAGACATACTTAAATATACGTTTTTTGTAAATACATACACACTACAGTTAAATTAAGACCCAGACAGTAGAAAATTACAATGTTCATCACATAATTTTCTACTCGTGGCGATCAAACTCACACTCTCCGGCGCAATAGACCATTGCTGTATCCACTGCGCCAATCGGGTCGTCGGTTTAATTTTTTTATTTTCAAGGGACACTAATAATACATTGTAGGTACATTTAATAATTAATTAATACATATTGTTCTGAGTACATGCATAAATTATATGTCTTCTTAGCATTCGATGTTAACACATAGGACGATTAGTAAACATCAGTTGCTAGAAACTAAAAATGCTTGCTATTTACAAATAGTAGTTAAATGCTTGATTCAGTAAATTTATTGCTACTACTGCATAGTTTTTATGGTGAGTAACGAAGTTTTTTTATTCTTGCGTAGTTTCAATTTAGTATAGTATGGAAAAAATAGAGCAAGCAGTTTTATAGACCGAAGAAGCTGCATTGCTCTAAAATTTTTTATAATTTTCTCTTAATAATTATGTACATTGCAATACCGTTTGCTTACCTGAGATTCATATTATTTTTAGGAATTAATTGGATATTGATATTGGCTTTGAATAAAAAAGGAGTTGACCAGTTACAGAACGTAATTTTCTACTCTGTATCTACTACCTACTTATGCAACTTTTCCTAATCTTTTTCGGTTGCCTGGAAGAGATCGCTATAAGCTATAAGACACCACTTGTACTAATCACTTTTATTGCTATACCTTTTCTTACTGTATCCTTTTGTGCAATAAAGAATTATTCATTCATTCATTCATCGTATACAGAGTGGACCGGAGCCCATGATGCATGTGTGTGTTCGATCGACCGATCGTCCGATACGTCGCAACACGTGTAGCAGACGATTTACATGCGGCCGGCGATCACTCCGGCCATCTCATATAACTTTATTTCCTTAGAGGTTTCGATGCATCGGAAATTGAACTGTAAATAACTTTTATGGTTATTTAATTAAACTTGGACTTGGATTAATTATAACGTAGTGGGTAAAAAACTTTATTTATGACTTTGTCATGGTACTAGACTACTAGAGTCTAGACTATGACTATGACACTCATTGTATACATTGCATTTTCTGTGTGTATACGAGCGTCTCATAATGCTGAATTTCTTTTGATAAGATAATCAGTGTCGCGTAATGACATTAATGTCGAAATTTCTGTCGTAGACTAAAAGTAATGATTGTTCCGAAAACTCCGATACGAAGGCAAAACTTCAATTGCCTATCAATGCTTTTACTTCCCTTAAATAAACAGTATTTGTTCTCTTCACGGAAAAGCACCTGCGAACTTTAGTACGTACGAGTGTTCACGGGTAATCACTTAACGTCGGGAGACTCGCTTATTTTCTACCTCTCGTACTTTAAATAACGTATACATGCATCGATACACGTTTAAATCAATAATACAAAGCTATAAATAACATAAATATTTATATGAACATGCATATCCGTTGAAACGTAGCTTGAACATAAAATTCCTAACTTTCTCACCGCGTCCACTTTTATGTCTATTGATATTATCGGAGATTTAACGAATTTCCATATACTGACTGTATCGGATTTAATACTTTGATTATTGGCCCGGTGGGAATGGAGGGTCGGCTAAATGACGCATTTGCATATACAAATATTTCTATTGATTGATCATTTGGTTAGTTCAAGAACAGCGTAAGTTTGGATCGTTATAATAAGTGTTTTAGGACGGTGATAAGCGAGAGTAATTTGTCGTAACGATTGTTATACGTAGTCAGTGTTGGGAGTGGAAATTATAATGTCTTTTGATGTACTTATTAATATTTAATGATTAAGACTCGAAACCTACTGTATATTATTAATGGTAAATGACAGTCTTATCTTACAAATTTAACAAAAATATTTCATAGAATTTTACAATTAAAGGAAAGATTTCTCCTTTAAACAGAAGCAATCACTCTTTAGAGAGATCTAATAGGTTGAGTATATTATTTTCACACCATAACATTTTAAAGTAGTATCATTTTATGATGGTGAATGAGGGACATAAAGCAATTTAAAGTTTTATAGTGTGGAAATATAATAATTCCAGTGTTTCCACACGACGTAATGGTTAATGTTTTACATTATTAAATCTGTATCTATACTGATATTATTAAGACAAGAAATTTTGAGTCAGAAACAACTGGATCGATTTGGCATTTTTTTAATATTAATACGCTTCACGATCTTAGACTAAAAACATTTATATTATAAAGAAGCTGCTTAGTCATACAAACTCGAGTGAAGTGGTTGGGTACTGTTTGTATTTTATAATAACCGCGATTTGACGACCCGATTGGCGCAGTGGATGTGGCAATGGTCTATTGCGCTGAAGGGTGTGGGTTCGATCCCCACGCGTAGAAAATTATAATGTTATGAATTGTAATTTTCTACTGTCCGGGTGTTTATCTATTATGTATGTATTTCCAAAAAAAAGTATGTTTAAGTATATCTATCAGTCCTCTAGTACCCATAGTACAAGCTTTACTTTTGAAGCTTACTTTTGCAAAATGACCCAAAATATAAAAAAAATCAATGCAGATTTGATTGAAAGAACTTCAAACAACAGTAATTACAACAGCGTTGATTCCTTTCCCCCCCCCACCCGAGAGCGCCGACCGCTGCACCGCATCGCGTGCGCTTGTGTTTGACTTGCACTCACTTGGCTGCCGAGCCCCAGCGCTCAACATTTCACTTTTGAAAAGCGTGTAATTGAATCGATTAAAGATAATTGTATTATCTAGGGGGCGCAAGTACTTCCTGAATTTGTCGCTTATCTGCTTTACATACTTGAGTGTATTGTTCGTAGTTTGATAATACGTGCGGTTGACCACGATTTCACAAACCCATCATAAGAAAGTTCACCATTAAACATAATTATATTTAAAAAAATAAATAATCTTGAATTGAAATAGATTCTCTCTCAGCATTATTATCTAATGCAGCAATCAGTCGTGTTGATAAAACGGCACTCCGTGTAATAAATGAACGGAATTGCGCGACGGAATGCAAAGGTAAGTTCAAACTACCTCCGAAGCTCCAGCACTTACTGCAAATGAAGTCGGCCTGGAGGTCGAATGAGTGATGTCCACATAATTGATAGACTGCCCTCGAGATATCGATTCGGCCGAGAATGGAGCGATTGATTAATCGGACGCTTGTCGGCGCCGATCCGACTTAATTGAAAAGTCAACGTCTCGATGTTTCGGCCGATCGATTACCCGATACATGCTCTACTTTGGCCGCTCGTAATTAGCCGGTGTTCAGATCATGTCAACAAATTATCGTTAGTTTAAGCTCGGTCGGCTCCGATACTGCCCATTATTTGATAAATATGTTATCGACAAACTTGCTGTCATTACTGTTACTGTTCGTAATACATAGCTTTCGTGAGTCGTGACATTTTACTAGCTGGAAGGGTGTTTTATAAGTGCTCCGTTCTACGATTTATTATGTATTTGGAACACAGTTGACACGCTGCGTTTTCTACGATAGATTGAAACAAAAACAACAATAAACAATGCAGAGAAATCGGCTAACATCAACATCACAATTAGTGAACAATGGGCCTCGAAAAATTCAATGCTTTCTCATCATAAAGAAAAATAATACATTTTGAGAACAATTAGCGGTTTTATAAAAGCCATAATGCTTCGGATCGCGCACAATGCGAGTGACCGTGGCGGCCATTTTGTGCAAAATTCAGAGATTCGCGCGAAATGGCCGACACATCCGTCCGTCCCAGACGCATTTTACTTGTTTAAATATTAAAATAGAGTTTGAATAATGAGCCGTTTTCGTGTATATTCTACATTTATTGCCGTGTTTGCCGTCCTCGCCAGATTTGATATTCTAGTGTGAATACAGGTTTATCTTTATTTGCACACGCGAATTTTAATAGCGAGCATTTTAGAATATTTGAAGAGTCTGCATTTGTGAGACGTATAATGTGTTCTATTCATGGAGTATGCCATTGTTTTATAGCTCGCTTGTTTTTCATTTTTATATGGTTTTGAACGAGGTTAAATTTATGTGAATATTGTTTATGAAGAGAAGAAGCGAAAATGTTTATTTTTACGGTAAATAATGATCGTCATTTCTTTTTGTAGTTCATATTCATCAGAGATATGGTATTAACATTAAAATTTTTCACATTGAAGTAACTAATAGCGCAATAATTTTTCACGCCTTATGTTTAAAAAATTCTTATACGTTATTTTCATTTTACATTAGTAATTATGAGTATATCATAAACCCCTTATTCTTCAGAAAGAAAGTTTTGATTAACAATAGTCCGCTTTGTAAGAGCTTATAAGTATAAAATAAGTCCCTTTGTAAAGCGCGTGCAGACAGAAGCTTTCTTTGGCTTTGGGCATGAATAACACACGCGATGGTAATAAAGAGTCCGCACTTCCGTAACAATGTCCGCAGGGTTCCGTAACAACTACAAAATAGTCAATTTTCACTTGATACCTATGCTCAATGATCGCGAGTCGTTAACTTTGGTTTATGTATTAAGAAATATTGTAGTAATGGCACGCGTATTTATTTATTCGATTAACTAGCTGTGCTCCGCGGTTTCACTCGTGTATATCCGTTTTCCTCGTTCCTGTGGGATTTTATCAAATTCCTTTCTTACTCCCCCTACCTGCATGCCAAATTTCAGCCGGTTCCGTCCAACGGTTTGGACTGTGCGTTGATAGATCACTATGTCTGTCAGTCAGTCACCTGTGAGTTTAATGTATATAGTTGAGAATAAAACAGTAAGGACGGAAATATGAACAAAAATGAGTAACATTCTTTAGGTTTTGCACAAAAAGTCGACAGAGCCGTATCTCAAACGGATACTCGTCCTGTTCCGACGCAGCCCGCGTCCGTAGCGCGCCTCGCACCGAGTTTGACCCCTGTATCTATTTTGTAGTAGATTCCGATGCAGCACGTTGCCATGGTAACGGGACTTTAGCTTTGTTGCCGATGTTTCGGGAATGTTGCCGTGGACGCAGCGGAATTATGCGAATTGTTTTCATAACACAATTTATGTTATGTGCTATGTGCGGGAATAATGTTGCGATATTAGTGCAGTTTCTTACTGTTGTTTTAGAGGACAATGAGTTTTAATACTAGGGTTGATTTGTAAAAAATCAAAAGAAGAAAGAACGATGGTTATTATATTACCTATATTGTGAATATTACGCACGTATAGAAAACTACCAATATTATAACTTACTATTATATAATCCAATGTGTTAACATACAAGCAATGTAAAAGATAAAATAAGATAAAAGAATGGCAACACGGAGCTTTCTCAAGTTTCTGTTTAAAGTGGAAAATGGCTCCTAAATTCTGCGAGACGAACAATCACAATTTACGTGAAGCAGGAAACTGTCACACACACTGCACATCTTAAAGCAAAATAATTTGAATTTTCAAGTTTCATTAAAATAAATAACAATGGCGTAAAGTTGGGGAATTATTAACGCTTGTAGGAAGCAGCCTAAAAGCGTTTTTGCTCGAGTTGTCGCACGTAAGAATAAACAGATGCGATGTGCGCGCGGCCTTACGGGCGGCGAGTGGCGCAGTGTACACGCGGCGTAATGTACGACTCTTGTATGGTATTTATCAACGTTGTTCTGTATATAATACATTGTAACATGTCCTTATGTATTATTTTATAACTATTCTATATTCTTTATACTTTCAAGGTGTAAAGAGGTTCTTTATAAAAGAAAGTATTATTATAATAGTTTTCATTCGGATTGATGAGAGTGTAATTGGTTGGAATTAGTAACTTTTGCAAAGCAGCCCGGTTAAAATCAACAAATTTATAAATAATTAAATACCGCAGTAGTCGCAATTAACAAATATCTTTGAAATAATTATAAAGTTTCAGCGAACTTACTGGCTATTGAGCGAATACTTTCAACAATTATATTTAAATATTTGAGTGTCTAGACGGAGAATTTAAATTTAAATATTATAGTGTTACATTTATTTGTTTTTATTAGCTGGGGATAATTATAATAAAGTTGTATTATGTTAATATTAGGAATACGAGTACTAAGAATGAGTGGTAGTATGGAGTCAGGGTAAAAGCTTTTTGATGTTTTGTTGTCTCCGCTGACTTTTATGTATTGTCTAATTGTACTTAATATTGTTAATGGATTTTGCTAATTTTAGCGTATAAGGGTGTTAATATGGTGTGTTAGGTGTGTGATAATAGGGACTTTGGGTATGGTAAACTACTACTCATAATTTATTGCTTTTTGGCTCCTTGCGCAAGACAAACAAAATTACGCCTTCTTTCCCAAATATTGATAATTTATAATAGCATTTGTTTTTTGTGTTTTTGAGTACTTATTAGTTAAGTATAATGTTACCTAATTTAATTTTTATATGACCACTTTACGATATATTTGATGAACAAAGAACGAATAGGATTGGGGCTTGAAAAGAGTATAAATTCGGAAATGAACAATGTAATTTATCTCTACTTGTTTCTATTGAAGTGGACGAGACCACTTATAAAAACGAAGCTTTCTTTCTAACATAACGGCATTACGGTCAAATTTGATTTTAATAGCCGTCAAATTACGTAATGAATATGTCTTTATGTAAAATTGTATGGCCGATGGACGGCTAACGATCTGTTTTCATCAACCGATTTGTAAGACTCATGCAGGTATTATAGTATTGTGAAGGTTTTTAAGGAAAATATGGATTGAAAGTCCGATTTCTTTGGTAGAAAACGTGTTTTAAAGGTAGGGATTTATGGAAAAAATTATGGTATAAAACATTTCAACGTATCAAAGCAGCAAAATATAAGCTGCATTTGGAGGTTTCAAAAAGAAAATCTTGTTTAGATGCCTCAATTCAATCATTTGTAGCCGATTTTCTTTAATTTTTAACATATACAGTCTACACTCATTTCAGTTAAAATTAAGGCAAAAAAATCTTAAAATAAAGTAAACATTAAGGTATAATTTGGCATGCATGTTCAAACAAGCAATTAGCCGGTAATGGTACGAGTGCTTGTATGCGAAGTTGCCGACATTTGGACAAGAAAACTCATTATTTAGCTTTACGACGTACAGACAATTTATTGTGATAGCTATGTGCTGTGAATTATGTAAGAAATTAATGATTTAATTGGATCTAAGTATATTTGTACAAGTGTAGCTGTCGAACAGCGATAAAGTTAGTAAAATCTTGTGTTTGTTTTAACGCGAGTACTTTCCATTTTAAATAAAATACTTTTTAAAGGATTTTAAACGCAGTTTATTATACATTATTTTACATTATTATTTAAAAAAACCGATCACGTTTTGGGTCTACTTACAGCAGCAATGTTTATCTGGCTAGATTTGTTCTCTGTTTGCATTTATTTCTATAGATAAAATAGATGTATGCAATTGGTTTACTCAGTCGACTATAAAACGATAATTTGGTCGCTCATTTCCGAAATTTTGGAAAATTTTGGGCGGTACTTATGAATTTTCTTATTATATTTTATTGTGAATAAATGTTTTGTCCATGTCTAAAGACCTGTCTATATTTGCGTTATCTATGCTAAAGTAGAAATAACGTGTTACTTTAGTAAGTTGAAATAATGACATTAATGTGTTGCTCACAGTCACAAGACAATATGCGAAGGCGACGGCACTATGTTTATCTAAGTTTTTACGACTACCCGCTTTAGATAAAGTTTTATATGGAAATGCCTTGTCTTTGTGAGCGGGGATAATGGCTAAAATATAAATTTTGCACGGATTATGTCAGGGACGCAGCTTTGTTGTTTGTGTACATTAGCTGTACTCGCGACTTTACGTACATAACCATTAATTTAATTAAAACCGAAATTTTAAAGTACACTTAGCTTTTTTAAGCCATTTAAAAATAGATTCAAATAATAAAACTTACTCTCTATTTATGATACTTATCGTTTATTTATTGTGTTGGATTATTATGTATTGGCTACTTAAAGGTATATTTTTCTCAGCGTATAACGAAACCGATAAATCAAGCTAATGACATCGGAAGCCACAACGGACAATGTCATACGCGAGTGGAAGCTATAAGCTTTGAAAATTCACGTAACCTTTCTTTTCGAAATAAAATTAATATTTTTACGTACATGATCAACGTTTGTAACAATAACAAATGTTAAAATAAACTTTTTTCACATTTCAAATTTTTTTTCCCATATCATGTGATATTCGTGTATTTTTAATGTGAAGTAATCACATTTGATATGTCAATTTTTAAACTAGTTTATATTGTACATGGTGGATTTGATGCTGTCCATTACGCTGATCTTTAAAGCTATGCGGTGATTTTCAACAGTGACCATAATACAGCAGCGATTTTTATCAGTGACTATAAAACAGCAGTGATTTTTATCAGTGACTATAAAACAGCAGTGATTTTTAACAGTGACTATAAAACAGCAGTGATTTTTAACAGTGACTATAATACATGTTATAACACTGCAACCCGTTGACGTTATAACGTAAACAGCCTTTGAACGTCAACGCACCATTCCCACGACCTTACCGTGTCTCGTTAATAGCAAGATAATTAATTTTGTTCACTTCATTTGCATAATATGCGGCGATTTTAAGCTTTTAAATATTGGAAATTAATAGATGTAGAAAATTGGTTGCTTAAGATGTAGTTAAATGTGGAAATGCCTTGAAACAGCTGTATTTTGAAGATATGAGAATATTTATTGCTGTAATTCTTTTAATGAAAAATAGTTTATGGTAATAGTAGGAATATTAATTTGATATGGAGAGTAAAGAAATAGAGAGTACACCTGTGTGCACGTGTACACTTGTGTACTATAATATCTACTACGAAGGTGGCACGTCTCTGTTGAGATTGACCATCATGGCCGAAATATGGTCAGGGAGGCTATTATATTTATTTATTAACTCTTTATTACACTATACAAAAAAGAGGAAAAATATCATTAGATATCTACTTAATGCTGTTTGTTTATTTGAAGTTATTCTTCTATCTATATTTTTAGATAGACCGTTGTGATTAAAAACGAAAAAGTATAATGAATTTTTTTTTTGAACAATAAAGAATTATCTTCCTTAATTTAATTTTGTGCATAGTTCATATGGTTAACATTACATTATATTATCGAATAAATTATATAATTATTAAACGAAAATGAATTAAGCATTTTCATATAGAAAGGTATTTATTAGAACAATACGAATTAATTATGTAGCCCTAACACCTGTTTCAATTTTCTCTATGATTTAATAATGAATACCGAGTAGTTATTGTTTCGGCTTTGAGGCGAAAGTTCAATGTACCCGCAAAACTAAATAAATCTATAGATTATCAAATTTCATTTTTCCACTAATATTTAAACAAAAATTAATTAATAATGCATTGTTTATGAATGCACTCGTAAGATTTCGCACATCTAAAAGCTCAAAATTTTTTTAGTGTAATTCTTGGATTCATAATTTAAAATACTAGTTATTTTGACCAAATGCAAGCTAACAGTTTGAAACAAAAACATCATAAATAAAGAGTAGTGACGTTATATTCGACCGCTAGCAATAAACGAGTCGAGTTAGCGGTCGCTACGAGCGGTTACTGCGTTTTATAAACAATGCTACTTACTTCTCACTTCACTTACTTTATTTTTTAAATTAAGTTGATATAACTTCTATTAATTTATAAATTAATCTACAGGTGACATATATTTCATAATTTTCGAGTATAAAAAGCGAAAGATAATCAGGTCTTCATAGTATATTATTGTAAATAATGACTCTTTTACTAATATTTTAAGTCTGTAACAAATTAGCTTTTGTTGCTAAAATAAATGAATAAATAATAATAATTATTATTATTATTGCTACTTTAAAAAAATGATGATAAAAATCCACAAACCAGGAATCAGACGTGACCTTATGCTATAAATCACAAATACAAGAAGATTTTTAAATATTAATAATCATTATCACCAATCGTTACAAAAATATATCAGTGTTTTTGTTGTTGTGTACAAAATATAAACAAGCCTCAAAGTATTAAGGAACCCGTCACACAAAGAACAATATCTTATAATGGAGTGTCGAAAAACCGTCATCAAAAACATTACGTACATAATTGAAACCGTCCCACACGGAAGCGTGGCCAAAACAAATCAACATGAATTAATAAGTACTCGTTCCGTGTTGCTTATCGGCCCGCGCCCGCAATTAGCGCGCTCGCTTCGTCCCGCGTCTCCCCGCTTCGCCCGCGGCCTCCCCGCTTCGCGTGCGCCGCGATTTAATAAGAGGCACGCACGAAACCCGACACTCGTGAAAAATACCCATTGTTATGTAAATAAATGCTCTAGTGATTACGATAATTTATTGGACTATTTCGTTTTGGGCTTTGAGACAATGGGTTACATTAAAACGTTTTAATACGTTCTTTAATAAGGTGCAGACGGCTTGTGAGAAGGTTAAATACAATAATACAACAAGGTTGGACTTGAAAATATATATTTATTTACATTTTACTGTGTTAACAAATGTATTAAGAATATTATTAGTGGATAAAATGTGTGTGTATTTACTCCTTTTTATTTTTGTCATAATAAATGTGTAATGAGTTCGTAGTGGTAATTAATAATTATAAATATGTTTGTTATTAATAAAAGCAGTAACAAATTCGCCTGTATTTTAGAAAACCAAATAGAACAAAAAAATGCTGAAATTGCTGTCACATTTTCTTCAATACGGCATTTATAAATAAAATATCACAATATAATGCGACGATCGAAGCTCACATAGATAATGGTAAGCTAGTTGTTTAAAACCGAGGCACAATAACATGAATCCTCTTTGCGCTTTACTCGCCTCGCAAATAGAGATGCTATCAAATTCTAACGTATCTCGGAGGGAGAATTATTGCTGAATTCTAATGTTCGGGGTCGCTATTATTACCGTGGTTAAATATTTAACTTTACGTGCTATCGTTAATAGACTGACGTTAGTAATTTGTTATTATTAAAAATGCGTGTTGTACTAAACATCATCATAAATGCGAATGTGAACCACTGAAGCGATTTGGACAAAATTTTGTACAGAAACCGAAATATTGTTTGAGCATTTTCAATATTAAGCGAAACATTCGTAACAAGATACCTTAGTTTTCAATGTGTTCTTATTAATTTAAAAAATGTATGTATCCTCCGCAACTACAAATGTATTTTGTAAAGGATCCCAAAATACAGGCTAGCCTAGTTTGGGTCCTAATCCAATTTCTGTATTTATGATTTTTAAGGTTGAAATGAATAAATAAATAAATAAAATAAATAATAAAACATTGACTAAAGAGCTATTGAATCAGCTAGTCAGGACATATTTATACAAATGATCACTAAATCCAAGATACCATGTTCAGAAGCATGATAAAGCATTCAAGAACCGCAGAAAGTCGGACGAAAACGTATAGCTATTGCAAAAAAATAGACCTTTATATTTGTGGCTGTTATATTCCTCATACTTTTTTGTGACTGTTATGTTTACGACACAAATAATATTTTCTATTTCAAGTAAGATACGAGCGAATACGCTTCGTATTTCGCGAGTTAAAACAACATGTGTAACGATATTTTTTATTTCGTTAGAATATATTCAAATAGTTTGATATAGATTCTTAGAGAGCAAGAGTTGCTGTTCAAATAATTGTATTTTTTGGCTAAAAATTTTAATTTCTACTTATTCTTATTTTCATTGCAAAGATACTAAAGAGTGTTTTCTGTAGGATAAAAATATTTCGAAAAATAAAAGTACATAATAAAAATGCTCAAATATGTATGTACTTCATAAAGTTACATATAAATACTTGCTAATAAAATGCTACAAAATCAATAAAAAGAAATCATTAAATTTTATACATTCCGAACGAATCTTTCACATTTCCATTTAAAAAATCTGTTATTTTCTCTAAAAGCATGAAACCGAAACGCGAGTAAAAAATTGTCAAATATTAAATTAATAACATCAGTATTACCAACAACAAAGGCGGGAAAAATTCCATCAAAAAGCATTGTTTTGAAAATGTTAGTCGCATTTCGGCTCCGCTGTTATTCATAGTCCAAGCACTTAATTTAATTTGCGATATGCAAAACTGCATGTAGCGAAATAAATGAATTAGCCGTGTTCCGCCGCGCGGCGTTGCGCGTTTAACTCGATTTCCCTTTGTGAAAATTCGCAAACAGTCGCAGAGCTGTTTAAACACAAAACAAATTATTGCGATGCACGCCAACTTTCGTTATTTCATATCGGGCGTATGACAAATATTTACCCTTATTAACAAACGTTTTACGATGCGCGACTAAGCGATTATTACTTTAAAGCTGATGTAAGAACGAAAAGCTGTGAAGTTTTCTAAATCAAAGTGAACGCGAAGGAATGCGAGGTTCGGCGTAGGCTTAAAATGTATTGAGAAGTGCGGAAAGTGCGCAATTACCCTTTCATATTAAAGCTAATTTCATTCACATCACATTTAAGCTGAGGATTATTGGCATTGGCAATAAATACCTACTTCTAGACGTGACATTATCCAATTTTCTTACAACGGCTAGGGAGTCAGTTCCAATGTATTTCAACACTGATTCTAACAAAGTAACTACGTACAAACGTTGTTAGAACTTATCTGTGGCCGTCACATTAAGATTAACAGTCGTAACCATAACGCGAGGCACACAGAACCAAGAAAATATATTAACTACGTAGACTTTAAAATATGGCTTCACGGTCTGAAAGCACAAAACCGCGGGTTTGTCCGATGAGAAATTGTGTTACGGGTTTGCTCGAAAGGGAATTTATTAATGTCCTTACATTTACTCCGAAATGACTGATCGTACGGAATTGTAAAACTAGAACGTAAAAACGGCGCCATTACTCTTCTTATCTAACGTAGAAATTTGCGATTCCACAAATGACCTGTGTAAAGCGAGCAATAACTTGATTTGCGAATAAATGGGCCGGAATATGATCTACCGCTACAATACCTTTGAGGTAGACATTTTTGCTTATATCTCCATTACGCCATTAGTGCGGGCGAGCGGCCGCGCGCCGGGCCAGAGCCGGCAATCGACGCTAAATGTTAATAATTGCATATTCCTACGAACGGCTTAAATGCTCTCTATTGCACTTTACCGTTTAATAAAACTCGGAAATTTTTAAACACCACTTCATTATGCTGCTTTTGCAATTTTGTATAGAGCTACCTTTGTATGCAGTGTTATTTTGTGGTTATAAAGAGAAATAACAGCCTTATCAGCCTTAACAGTATACGTGTGCGGATTTATTGTACAAAAATACGTGCGTATATACAAGTATGTCTTAGAAAATGATAATAAACATTCAGCCTAAATGTAATGAAATAAAAAGTTTCACTACAATACATTTAGCGTTACAATTCCCAAATTGTACATTCACAATACGCGTCAAATGAAAAATGGCGCGGCTGTCAAAACGGTTATTGATGAGCGTCACAAAACGGCTAAATTTACTTTACGGTGTCAGATTAGCTGCCGAGCGCCGACGCCGACGCGACCTCCGCCGCAGTCGCCGAGCCACAATGATCACGGCACAAATGGGAAATGAATTGCAATAATAAAAGACATTCATGCCTGTGCTTTCATGTGTCATTCCTAATAAACAATTATCCGCACGTCTGTTCGAATGACAGCGACAAGAGATCCTTTTTATTTCATTGTGGCAACAAAAATTCTATTTGAAAAGAATACCGTGAAAGCTTTTAACAAAAGACGCAAACGGTACAATCGGAGGCGTTTCCTAGTTAACACTTAAATCTCCGAGAGATTCAAGTGCATTTAGAAACTGGAATCCTTAGAAAGTTGGAGCTACGTGACTAGATGTGGGCCTGCGCTGAAGGCGGTTGAACGCCAATTAGTTTCAACGGCGTCTGTTTAGGGCTGCGGCGCTGAAGCACTCTCCGGACTCTGTTCCATAAGCCCCGATGAAATCGCACTCGCTGCCTCGCCTCAATGGTGCCTCCTTCACGCCCGCAGTTTCCCCAGCCGTCAATACCTCTAATTAAAAAACCAGTAACAAGTCGGCACCGCGCCGGAATAGGCTCTCGAAAGCGTCAATATTCGTGCCAATTAAATGATTAACAACAAATGCCGGGCCAATTTACTAATTAATCCTTTTAGAACTTCCAGAAGTCTAGATGAATAAATGCCGGTAATTTTAATCCGCTCCGCGATCAGTGAAATAGAAAATCTTTTATCGTATCTAAACGATAGGTAAAAGGAAGACATCCGAAGAAGCGACTTCAGAAATTAATGGATTCGAAAACTTAGCAGGAACAATCTCGTCGATTCCAACTTTTGCACTAAGAATCTAAGCACGTTTTAATTCGCAAGTTTTCAGGCTTGATGAGTGCACCCCTTGAGGGAGTGGTTCGTGACGGGACTCCCGATAGGGACAATAAAAACCTGGAGGTGGGGCGTTTCTTTCAGGAAATTAGCTGTCACATTAGTTGGCTATTAACGCTTCGTTTTCGTTCGATCGCATTTTCCTCGGCTCCGCTCGGCCTCTAATTTGTCGCGTCATGATGAATCATTTGTGTGCCTTCGTGTTACGAGCCGTGACATATTCGCGATCGGGGATTACCGATCTGTTATGTTTTCGCTTTATTTTGTTTATAACATTTTAGGGGAATATTGAAACCGAAATAATTTTTGTAAGTGATGTTTTAAGGGACGGCGGAACGGTTACTCGATACAAAAAGTTCAATAGCAAAATTGTTTCAAAGTTAAGTGGGCTATTATGTTTCTCTCGGCGAGCTGAATGGCCGCGACCGGCCCACTATCATTAAAGCCGCCGTAACCGCCGGCACCGCACAATACTCGAGCGTATTTATCAGAAGTGCTAGTCGGAATCCACTTATTCTCATCTTGACAAATCATAAACTATCCAATCTCATTGGAACGGGAATCCTCATTCTGGTGAGAGGCCGCAATCTAGCGCGAGAGGCTGCCTCGAACCGAGTTATTACTCCGAGGCACCAATAATTCAATGGTGTAATTAAACGAGATTGCTTGTACCGGCTACATCACTCGAGGCAAATTAAGTTTACGCGGCTAATTATGAGTAATGAGTTATTCCTCGTTCTGCCTTCAATATTCCCTGTGTTTCTGACGGTTGCGCTCGTTTTTATTTTCTCCTTCGTCTGCGATTCGCTCGGAACGTAACTCTGGCTTCAATTAGTTTTGCCGTAGTTAAATGTAATGGGTTACGCTCCACGACGATTTTATTACGCGACTGCTTACAAACTTTGACACGGTAATTACAGAAGTCCAGGGTTCGAATGGTAATTAAAATTTGTTAATTCACTTCTTTGTTTGTGCCTCGCCGACTTGTATGTCTGTCTAGGGTGGCTTATTTAATTTATCCCTTAAACATCTTTTTAAAGAAAATCGTAGTAAATGTAATATAATTTCGACGGGGGTCTCAATTAATCTAATTTTAATAAAATATGACAGACGACAAATTTATGGCTAAGCAGGAAACGGCGAGGAGGGGAACAAATTGATTGTGCAAAGCTATTAGCACCTAAATTCGGCGTTACTGTGACAGAATTACGATAAAAAGAATACATTAAAAAAAGCGAGCATTCGTAAAAATCGACGGAGACTCGAGCGCTCGGAAGGGTATTTAAATATATTTATTAAAGCGTGAAATTTCCATTCCATCCTCACAAAGCTGAAAACGAACTTCGAAACAATTGGCAAAACCGAGCGCCAAAGAGTTTAAAAGTTAAAAAAGCGTTCGTTACAGGACACATAGAAGTGCAATTAGAGAAAAAGGGCCAGGGTGCTAGTGACCTCGCTCGATCGAAGCGTTTTTTACAATGTTCAAAGCCGAGGCGCGGCGTGAATACAGATTCGGAATGACACGGTTATGTGTCGTTTTTGCGTGCGTTGTTTGAAGGTAGTTTGTTCGTCGTGACGCTGGCGTGACTCGCGTTTATGAACGGGTTAGTGGCGTGGAAACCGGCTTTTATGGCCGCAACGTGGCGCTTTTGTTTCTGTTCCAAATATATTAGTTTTGTTGGCGAAGTAAAGCATCCGTGTATGGAACCGTTTGTGCTGCGATAGGAGATCGATTGCGTGAATTTTTTGTAGGTTATATGAAAATATTCGTTGGCGGCGTAAAATATAAACATGCTATACGTTCATAGTTGTTAATGAAATTCCTACAATGTTTTGAGGAAAGCTTTTATTGATTTCTAAAATTGTAAAATAAACATATTCTATTAATTTGGGATGGCATATTTTTATTATGATACGAGAGCAAAGCCGCGTGGATTAGCTAGTTAAAGATAAAAAGAGTCAATAACAACATATAATTCGATCGCTAAACGCTAAACTTCTTGTTCTAATGAAGGTAACGTACGAGATGAAGTAATAAGGCGTGAACTAAACAAATAGAGTTAATTAGCAGCGGCAACTTACCGTGGAGCTAGAGTCTCGGCAGCTTCTCATTGTTTTCTGTGGACAAACAATTTTTCTTTATAATCATCGTTTAATTGGATATTTGATACGACGTCGAAACTGGGGCGATATTAATAGATTGAAATTGATTTTTATCCTGTTTTAATATTATTGTGTCATTGTTTTTTTCATAAATGAATACTGGCGTGTAGCGTGTAGGAATAGAATACATGTGTCGCCACCTCATTTCTAGCCGTGGGTGTCCTCTGCATAACATCTTCAGCAATAAAAGAGTGGGAGCCGAGCATTGCAAAATTGGGTTAAGTTCGCACCTGTGTAATTACCTACCCCCCAGCAGAAAATCGGCGTAAAGCAGTATTGCACTGTGTTTCGTACAAGAGCGGGTGCCCGAGGCCTATATTCCCATTGCATTACTTACCCATCTTGTTTTACCTTTCCCAACTTCCCATCATCAATCTGGCTTTATCCCCTCCCCTTCCTTCTTGCAAGACGATTATACATTAGCGACACTTTGATGTTGTATATGTAAATATGTTCATGGGCTTAACATCAGGTGAACAGCATGCCCTGATTGCCTGCTGTATCATAAAAAAAAAACTGACGCCCTAGCTTCGCATAAGTTCAATAACGAACAATACTCTTATACTTTAGGAATAACGACCATACGACGATGAATAAGTTAGTAAAGTTTTGCGCAAAGTAAATCAAGTAAATGTTTTGTAATTTCAATCAGATGTTATGTACATAAATTAGTTTTTTTTACATTAATAAATACACGAAATATTAAACTTTTGTCTTAAGACTAACAGCTACATTTTCCGACCCAATAAAGAAAGCACCTAACGTGCATATAAGAAACAGTCTTTACGTAACCGATCACAAAGGTTTGCAAGGTTTATATAAGGCTCTCATTACGTAGCGGGTAATGACGCCAATACCTTTATTTACTGCTAATTGCGACGATGTGTGGCCGCCCCATCCGAGCCTAGTTACTAATAATTAAGATTTGGTATTGGTATGTGATACTAGTTTTCGAATATAGTCGGTATTTCATTCATTTGTATAATCATAGTTTACAAAATAAATAGCCAAATTTCTAAAGTAGTTTACAGATGGTTTTACAGGTTCTATAGATCACAGATAAATGTAAATTAAAGTTGTATTTAAAGGCTCTACTTGAAATGATAAAGAATACAAGATATTCCAGTTTTCAATAATTTAATTTTAATTTCATGCGATCACTTGGTTTGGAAAACAGCAATCGTAAAAATCGTTTTTGCCTTACATGCGAGGAGTCACGGATAAGATCGGACACCTCTTACGCCGTAGATTCAGCATCAGGACGATCTTCCGACCGCACACACCAGTGAGACATCTACTGCGTTCCCCCAAGGACAAGAACTACTTAGGTACACCTGGTGTGTACGAGATTCCGTGCGATTGTGGCAAAAGTTATATTGGTGAGACGGGACGCAACATCTCGACAAGACTGTCGGAACACATCCGAAGTGTGAAAAACGTGGACTCCAACGCGTCAGCAGTGGCAGAGCATATCACATCATCCGGCACTATGCATTTCGTTCGTTTCGATCGAGTAAAAGTCCTGGCTCGTGAAAAGAATTTTGTAGCTAGGAAGCTGAGAGAAGCGATCGAGATACATCGACGCCCCAATTACAATAGGGACACGGGCTGGACTCTGCCACCAGCGTGGAAACCCTTGTTGCCGCAGCCGCGTATGGACTCTGATGCGTGTAGTGCACTCGGACAAGACACTATAAGTAGTTTTTGCACACAAAATATTTTTAATATAAGTGACGTTCCTGTGCCACCCTCACCGACGCCAGCCGCGCCCCCCGCCCGCGAGCCTGCACCCTCAGCGCGAGCGCGACGTGCTGCTGCTCGCAGTGCGAAGCTGGCTGCGACCGCGCAACCATAACACTCGCCCTGAAGAAGGACCTCCGAAACGGTCCGAAACCGTCGGCCTTAATCCGATGTTTACAATATTAAAAGTGAGTAAAAACCGTGAACAATATAAGGAAAACAGCAATCGTAAATGTAACAAGAAAGTAAAAAGTATATTTTCTGAACTCCGCTATAGACCATATTTCAGCATCGCAACGGTAAATATTTGGAGCATTGCAAATATTATCAAATTCTTCATAACAACAGCGTTCCGCGAGTTTTATATTATTTTGTAATATAAAGAGTACACATTTCGCTAACATTGGCTTGTGTATACTCTGTTAGTTATGTAAATGTAATTAATTTTGGTTCATGTTACATTTCACTCGTTATTTATTTAGCCTTCGTTTTCCAGACATTTATTTTATTAAATAACATATTTGTGATGGTTTCTTCCATATTTATAAATTGAGAAATATTTTATTTTCACTGTTTTTACATGAAAATTTATAATAATAATAATAAGCCTTTATTCAGACACAGTATTTACTTAAAATATATACTAAATAATAAAAGTAGTTTTAAATTAAATTAAGCATCGGCATCTGTTTCTGTCGATTCTTGACAAAGGCCTCCTCCATCTGTTTCCAGTCTGAAGGACTGGGAACAGAACAAATCAATAAAAATAACAACACACCCTTCTTTATCAAGAGGAAAATTTGGCGAAGATTAAACTATAAACCGAAATTGCCTCTAAATTAGTAATATCTCTGTATGTGCCGGTAAACAGAGCGTTGTCTATCAATCAATCAGTCATTTGGATAGTTGGATTTATCTAGATTATGGAGCACAACTATTCTCTATCGAATAAGCCAATTGAACTGTATAATCCGACTGGTTCGTATGCTGTGAATAAAATCACACTTGCATTAAACATGTGAACGTTTGAACTATTCATACTTGGTCTTATGATCACATTTCTTTCATAATTCCCTAGTATAGTTTTATGCCCCTCTATATATATACAAATGTATTGACGTTAGTTAGTTTTACATATACTTGTAAAAGGCAGGACTGTGAGCTAATTCTAATTCTGAATTGTTTATACACATTCAATGAGTTTATAAAAAAACCTTTATCATAAAACAACTCTTCGATCAAAGATTATGTGATTATACATTTTGCAGCAGGCTCGCAGCAGTTCCAGGAGATTTATGAAGACATCTTAGGGCTAGTCTTCGATAGGCTTCGGCAAGCGGCTTAATTATTACTACCCGCGCTTAACTTGTTGAGATATAAATTTTTATAGGATACGTGAAAAATTTTTTTACACAAATTCATGTTTAGTAAGTCACAAATTGACAAATACACAAATTTATTTAATGCTTAAAAACTCATTCTTAGTCGATGTTTATCTACTAGCAATATCTTATAGAAGTTGTAACAGTAGTTTTCAATTCATTTAATCGAAATGTTCGGGTACAATATTCCAATCATTTTTAAGAAGCATATTAAACGTCAACGCAATACATTAGCGTTATAAAGTTGACCATACGCCGCACACATCACACACATTGCCTGAAAGTAGGCTAGGCTTATCCGCAACTTTCCGTTTCTTCAGTTTGTTTCGTTTGTTTCGAGTCTCGCTCCGCCGCGCTGCCTAAACAATGCGCACGGTTCGCTTCAAATGAAAATATTCTTGGCTTTGCTATCTTACCACGTGTAGTGTTTATGTAAATCTTTTATAACGTGCGCTGGTGAAGGATTTCTATGGTTAGGAGAAATGTATAAAGTTAGTAAGAGGTTACATATCTCTATAGAAACGACTTTCCGAACCGGTGGTAACATAAAATATGATTATTTATAAGTACTTTGTGAAACGTTTACATGAATAAAAATATTTTCTATTCTACATAGTTACTTTGTAAAGGACATACAGTGAGAAGGACTTGATTGAAAATCTTTATGGGAGGTAAAAAGTACAAAGTAACTCAAATTGTGGGTTTTAAATAAAAGAGCATGAAGTTTTATTTTACATTGTAAAACATTCTTATTCTTTTAAGCGGAATGTTTTAGAAAATAATTTTGAGCTCGTGTACATTTTGCAAAAGCACTTTATATTGCGTGTAAAATTAATAAATTTTATTTTGTATAACTTGGGATTGTTAAAAGTTGCATTGTTCTTGTATTAAAAAAAACTGTTCTATCAGTAAGAGTTACTGGTATTTAACTGGTAGAGTATTTCTGAATGTAACAATTTTCTTTGGTTCCAAGGTATGTGCACTCCGAAGCCGTCTCTGCTATGATGTACGGCATCCGGGTTCCGCCCCGTGTTGCATCCATTACTCAGACTCTCATGAGACACCTTTCTTATGGACCACTGTGTTTTAATGTACACGGTTTTTGCTTTGGAACTGTGTACGACATTCAATTTTATGTTCGATATGTGTTGATTTATTTCTTTGACGGGTGAATTATATGGCGTATAAATGTAGTTATCTGGACACGAATGTAAAAGTTTATTAATTACCTTTACCTTACCTTTATGTGAACTTACAAATTTAGTACAGACAAATTTATTCCTGTATTTTGTATGATATCACTTACTAGCTGTGGCCCGCAGTTTCACCCGCGTGAATATTTTTCCTATTCCCATGGAATTTGATCAAAATCCTTTCTTAGCGGATGCCTACGTCATAATATCTATCTGCATGCCAAATTTCAGCCCAATCCGTCCAGCGGTTTGGGTTGTATAGATAGATCACTATATCAATCACCTTTGAGTTTTATATCTTGTTATTGAATCCACAACAAACACAACTACCATACTCACACATATGCTATCCAAATTATTAACGAGGTAGTTAAGTAAGTTTGCTATTGAATACTAATTCCACAACCCTTCACAGAAAAACGATGTAAACAAGTTAACGAACACAACCCGGATGAGCATGTACATGTATACTGTATACTGTATACTGTATAACAAACGTGGGGCGCCGCGAACGTGTCGCGTAATTAAAACAATGGTACGTACTGCTAGCTGTGCCTAGCTTCCTATTGGGTGAGGGTCGCTAATCGTGTCTGGATTCTGTGAAAGAAGTGTTATTGATGGTTCTATATTAACGTGTAGGAACGCAATGAAACCTTATGTCATATCTATTATTCAATGTCGTTTGGCAATAATAGTATTATTATAAGAGATCTGTATTCATAATTTAATAAAGTTTGCCTGTGTTTTAGCGTTTCTTATGAACGTTGATAATCGCAATATAATAGATCAATTGTATCCCCTTTTGACATAGAATATAATATAAAATATTAAGACAGTTACCCCATCTTGCTTTTCATTATCTACACTAATATTATAAAGAGGAAATCTCTGATGTTTATTTGTAATGAATAAGCTCAAAAAATACTGGACCAATTTTAAAAACTTTTACCATTCGAAAGCTACATTATCCACGAGTATCATAGATTAAATTTTATAGGCTATATAAATAACATTATGCTACGGGAGCGAAGATGCGTGGATCAGCTAGTATACTATACTATACGTATGCACATATTATGTGTGACCACATAAATAAAAGAAAATATTTCCTATCCCCTTCAGCATAAATAAAATAGAACAAACACATATTGCTTTAAACAGAAATTCTTAATCCCAACTGTAAATCAAACACATGATAGTGTCAACAAACGCAACCTAACAACAGACACCCAGACACTCGATCGCTTATGGAAAAACCCTTGAATTTAGCTAACGAGTGAGCATAGACACCATACACACAAAGCATACAGCATGGAGCATAGAGCATAGAGGTGCACCGGCATGGCACCCTTCGCTTTGTCTGAGGGAATATTGTCGTTTGAACTTCACTTGTTTATTGCATGTGGAATCCGATTGAGTACAGGGAAGGTTTTGTTTTATTACAAATGTCGAGACGAATTGAAAACGTCGGCCTTGGGATGCAGTTAAAATATAGCAAGATATCAATTTAGACACAATGGAATCACTGATAACAAATATCTTTCCAAATTATTTATGCTGTGCTCAAACTACGTATTAACTACGTTAATTGAACGTGACAATTACTCCATGAAATACATCCCTCAATATTTTTTATAAATTGCGGATAATCTCTTTACGACAGTTAAGATTATATTGACATAACCTGACGTGTGACATTTCAGTGACGCAAATACATTCCCAAAGTTTTCTAAGGCCAAAAATAAACGTGTTCCACAAGTAATAATTCCCAAGTTTGAGTTCCACACGACCGTCGCCACGCAGATGGATGCCACAATTTACGACGAAAGCTCCGAAAATTCGCGAAATGCGGAGCGGATTTTAAAACGTTCGTAAAGTCGTTTAACCGGCAGCCTGTCCGCGGACAGTTCCCGTGAAAAATGAGCCGGGAATGGATGCGGGGCGTTTAGCCCAGATTCGGGCAGGCCCGGCACGACCGACCGATTTCCTTGGACAATTTGCCACAGCTAAATAGCCGCCTTCGTGCTTACGACTTAATATTAACGCTGAGTAAATACTGCAGTTGGATTTTGGTAAATGGTTTACTATCTTTAACCGTTAAAATGCCTTGCTGTTTGTAAAAAAGAACATTCTTTTTCTTTTCGGGTCGGTGACGTCACAAGACATCCTTCCAAAAATTTGCGACAAAAAGAACATTGAAATATTTTTTACTAAAATATGAGCAAGACGATCCAATTCATTGAATATATTTTATTAAAATTATTGAGACAATTTTTAGGCGGTCAAAATATTCTTTGATATAATGTTATATTGAGACAACTTAAGACCTTAATTCCTTTACATACCCTAGTAAGTAATTCCCCCAATTGCAATACAATTCGGTGAGCGTGTATTAGAGCCGGTCGCTTTGCATAACCGCTCGTAATTAGAAACCATCTCGGGGGTCCTTTGTCGCTGCAGCTCGCCCCGAATTAGCCCAATGTCCCCTGTCTGATACGATTGCGATGTCCTTTATTTTATTGTGATGATCCCTTTTGATTGGATGCTTGTGTAAACCTCTTATTCATTAGATATTGTCGGGTTTTCCAACAATAAAAGAGCAATGAAAAGGCTGCTTGATTCTTATAAGTGCTATTTAAGTTTGTATTATGTTACTTCAAGTAAAGTTAAATTTGGGTTAGGATTATAAATATTCAATGGATCTAGGAGGTGTCCTTTGCCCAGTCCTAAAAATACCTCATTCGTTAATAGATACACCATTGACCAGATGCGTTCGCTTAATAAATGAAATTATATTTAATTAAATTATTAACTATATACCATATTATCCAATGTAAAATACTTGTAAAATATAAACGTCATAAACGTTGTGGTCTAGTGAGTCGGCTTGTCCGTCTGTGGTGCACTCCGTAAATAATTTCACGCAAAGCCATGTGAATGCGAAATGCAGCGTAATGATCACCTCGCTTTATACCGCCGCGTTAAATATTCACTATAAACGCGAGCTCCAATTATTTTAATATTAAAAGTTTTTATTAATTAAGTATTTACGTTTATACCTTTTAAAGTTATCCTCTGCAAACATTAATTAAGTAACTCTGCAAACTATATTAAATGTTAATAAATTTTAATTTTCATCATTATTTTTCTTATATTAATCTGTTGTATTTCTAAATTCAACAGCTACCACTCAGATATAGTAAATATCAAGCATTGCAAAAGTATCCTCAAGTTAAAGCGATCATTTAATTTATTACACCTCCCAATTTTATTTTACGAAGTACGATACATTTAAAATAGGCATTGTAACTAGCATTAAAAAAATACGAATACTCAATGAACGAGCTTCACACAACGTCACCTTCAATTACAAAAAACACAAGGTTCTTCAAATGAACACGCAATTACGTAGACTAGTTAAAACTAACGAAAAGCATACACGTCAATACCCTGACACAAACCTGTCTAATTATTTGTTCGCACGGAGGGGCACTGTGAGGGCAGGCGGAGAGGCTTCGGAGGGCTCTCCTCATTACCGTGTAGTGTCGCGACGTCTAATGTTACTTGTTATTACTCGTATGCTTAATACTTAGAATAGTGATTCAACCTTTGGGTTTAGAGGTTGCGGGTTCTAATCTTGCGTTGGGACAAATGACAGAAATTTAGGGATGTCGGTATCTGTGTCTTGGAACGAACGAAAAGCTGTTAGCATAATAAAACTAAGCCGCACGAGATTAAAGAATAATATGATAGGGAAGTTTTTCGTTGATGAGTAGATTACGTTAGGAAAGATTTCGAAGAAAGGTCATAATAAACACAAACATACACAAACAATACATGTGTCATCATCATCCTGCCCTTTTCCCATTATTTGGGGTCGGCGCAATGGGTTTTTTCCTTCCACTCTTCTCTGTTTTTAGTCATTTCCACATTCACACCTCTTTCATTCATATCTTCTTTTATACAGTCCATCCATCGTTTCTTTGGCCTACCTCTCCCTGTCCAACCATCAACCTTCATATTTATCACCCTTTTCCCAAGATAATTATCATCCCGCCGCATCATGCGAAGTAGAACATTTGTCAATGCGTTCCAATTCAAAAACGATAAGAATTTAAACGCCTATTGACAGAACGCCACTCGAGTCTCTTCTCTAAATAGGTTTATGAGGCCCTGTGCGTAGTAAGAACTCATAGTAATGTTTGAGAATACGGGTGTAAGTCAGGTTGGTCAACAAACCAACCAAACCAGGACTAATAAATAAGTCATGTTATTACATTACAAAGTTAATTTATTTTAAATAACATAATATATTAAACCGCGTTTAAAATCCTTTAAAAAGTATTTTATTTAATACGGAAGGTACTTGCGTTAAAACAAACACAAGAAAATACTATGCTATTTTTTTTAATTTAAATAATTATTAGATTGTAAAAGACGAAAGCGCAGTGAGTTCGGTAAAGCGAGGCAAACAAAAGCAAAACAAATGATGGGCGTGATAAATGTGCCGAGACGCGGCCGATTGATTGCGGATCATTCCGAGGGCTGGAGGCGCCGATATCCGGGTGAGCGACCCCTATTGGTATAAACATACATGTTATAACTGCTATTAGAAAAATTTTCTACTAGCTCTTGGCTTAAAATATCCCGTTACCTAATCCTTTAATTATTTATTTTTATGTATTTTTTTTAAACATTATTAAGAGATTTTTATTTATTTATTCTCTATATAATTTTGTAAAAGTCTGATTGCATAATTTTTGTCTTTTTTATCGGTCTAATTGAAAACCAGGATCTTTGATGCACATGCTGAATTAGATCCTTTTTGGCGACGGTATGACACATGAAATAGATTTTTTTTTTACTTGTAGGAGTATTATTGTGTATCTCATAATTGTATTGTGTTATGTCATGTCGTCAAATAAACGCTTTTTCTTACTTTATTTCTTTCTAAGGCAGTCAATAGTCTGTCTGTGTACAAAATTTAATCATAATCCATATATCCATCCATTCATCCAATCCATCCAAGACGATTGTCATACCTTGTTAGTTTAGTTAGGGACGGTGAATAAACGATTTTTTTCATGCCGGTTATTTTTATAGATTTCAATCTATCGCATGTTGGACAAGCTTAAGTGCAAATTTATTTTAAGGACTTGTTTCTAAAACTCTAAAATAATAAAAATATTTATTAACGGTATCAAAACATTATTCAATATAAATGAAAGTAGGTAAACTGAAGACTACCTTTAATTTCTCAGCAAAACAAGGATAACGGTTCCAAGAATATCTATTAGTATCGAACACGAATCAAAAACAGCAATGAAAATTAATTTCAGTATTAAGTAATATATAGAATTTTCAACATAGAAATATACTAGTTGTATTGAGACGGTTTATTTTCACAGTTTTTTTTAAGTCGGTGTAGACCGACAGTTTCGGACCGATTAGAGGTCCTTCATCAGGGAGAGTGAGACGGTTTAGCGGTCACGTCTCTCACACAGAGAGTAAAAACCGTCTCAATACAGCAAATAACGATGTCTCACTTATCGTAAAATCAACAGAATACTGTTAATCGCAAAACAAGGGACATAGAGTACCCCGCCTCAGTCCAACTCCATGTATTTGCAGTACTTGGCGCGTGCTCAGCACACTTGTTTCATTCGCCGATTTATAGCGTGAACCAATGAGGAGAGATTAAGAGACATCGACTATATTGCTTTTCAATTTCTTTGACTGTAGGAATATTTAGAGATTCTTTATTGGGTACATAAGCAAATTCAACATTAAATAGATAATACAAAAGGCGACTTTATTGCTAATTAGCAATTTCGTCCAAGCGACCTAATAGAAGAGAAGCAACATTACACAGATAGGGTCATATCAACCCTAACTGTTACACATTTAAAGGAAAAATACATTCATTGTATCATTTGCTAAAGGAAAATCGATTACATTACTTTAATAAAAGACTAAATTGTTATATTTTCTTTAACTGTATGCATGTTATAACAATTAAAGCAAACTTAAAAAAATCTTTTATAAGCATTTTGTAAAAGGAAAATAAAAATATTGTCTATTCTATTCTATATTTATGAGCCTAGGAGTAATTTTAGCTTCATTCCAAACTCATGTATCTATAGTAGTTGGCGCACTTGTTTCGCTCGGCAATTTATGGCGACATCGAATGAGAGAGGAGATTAAGAGACATCGATTACATTACTCTTGACTTTTTTGCGAAGTAATTAAAAATTCATGATTGCAGTACTCGTTTCAGTAGTATCCATCTTTTTACCGTGTACTAAAATGTGGTTATAACATTATTTTACAATTCGCAAAGACGAAGCAATCCTTAGACGGATTTTGCCAAAGTTAAAAAAGGCTCAACTTCAAGATTAAGAGCTCTACTCGCACGTCTTTGTAAAACGAGTATCACTTTAAAGTATCACTCAAACACTTGATACCTGACACTGAAGGGGTGAAGCTTTGAAATCTGATTAAGTGCTTTTAAGGTAGCTCTTTAATTAATTGTAATGGCTTCGTCGCCTTTTTGATCGATTGCGTTAATTTACTGAGCTTGAAACGAACATAGTTTATAAATTTAAAGCGGATTTAAAGATTATGGAAGAACTCCGAGCGAATGTTCGTTTTACTTTCGCATTTCGAGTGTAATGAAAGTTTAGCGGTTAGCTTAAATAACTCTATTAACAATGAACATTACGAAACATATTTAACACAGACGTTGTCGTAATCCTAATTAAATAGAAAATATAGAAGCAAAAATGTGCTCCAGTAAACGATAATAGTTTTTATCATAAACCGAAGAAATTGCGCCATGGAAGTATGCAAAAAATATAAAATAATTTATCATCGAAGTGCAGAGTATTTTACACTCGTCCCTGTTTTTTCGATTCGCTTTGTATCATGTTCTTAATGAAGTATGCAATTGTGCGAGATAGAATTAATTAAATAAACTCAACTTACAAGAGCTTAATTAAATGCTTAAGGCAATAGTGTACGCCAATAACAGTTGCATCGATACAACCCTTCGGCCAGGGCTGGTGTAGTCATTCTATTCCACATTGATTAGTACAATATGGGAGACCACTAAATGAAATCGTTAAATACAAACCTAGCATATACAAATAATAACATTGTAGAGATAGAGCCCTTCCGCTAGAATTGGTGTAGTTATTTCATTACAGTAACCATTAATCAGAAGGGGAGGGCTAGTCCGGTGTCTGGTCAGTTTTCATTGATATGTATTCGTGCGTTAATTATCTAAATAAACGCAGCTATTGATATTATATACAAAAAGCAAACAGGAACGAAACCGATAATGTATAAGATACAAAAGGATTAGTACATCGATACAGCCCTTCGCCTAGGGTTGGTGTTGTTATTTCGTTATAGCTGCGTTTAATAAGATATAAGAATGAAAGAAGTAAATTAAAAGGAACAAAACAAAGCTAGTATACGCCAATAATAGATTTGTATCGGTACAGCCCTTCGACTAGGGTTTATAGTAATTTCATTAGAGCCGCGATTAATCAGAAGGGAGCTAGGCCAGCGAGAGGGCTAGAGTTTTAATTGATACGTATCGAGGCGGTAAGGCCTGCTCGTTCGTTTATCTCATGATGGTGCTTCGGGCTTAATGTTGAGGAATTTATCGCGGGTTAATGCCTTCATTTATTTGGTTAAGACTTATATGAGTAACCATTTGATGGTTTTATTTGCAAAAAAATCTACACTAAAACAACGGTTTCGGTTCGTCGTTTAAATAGATTTACTTCAAAATACTGTTATAAGTAAAATCAAAACATAACTGACTAAAGATTATCATTTGTTGTTGCGTTGAAATACAAATAAATTATTGAAAAAAGGGTCGTTCAATTGAATCATTGTGTTACCTTAAGACATTATCTAATACGTTGAAAGGTCTGTCGTTAAAGTTTTCTGACATTTAGATACAATGAGGGTCACGTGAGGCCAACAAAAAGGATTTAAGTTGGAACTTCGCTAAGTAATTGATATTGCCCATAAATACTATTCAATTGTGTGGCGGATAAAGAAATGCTTTAATGTATAGTTTGTACTTACACGCGATTGTAAAAAGGGTTAAATTTATTACTCTTTTGAAAGTTTGAATGTATCAATATTGGTACCTTCTCGGTAGAGAAAACTTTCGGAACTTGTGGTAACTTTTAACAACGTCAATTCATAAAACTTGTAATAAGTTCATTTTACTAAAGATTATTTTGTATGTTTTGTTTGTTTAATGTCAAACGGTTGAACAGAAATGGATGTAATTTTGTATAAAATTAGTTTCGAACTTAAATAAAGAAGGTTTTATATTGAAAAAGTAATAAAGACTGAACAAAACTCGTTGAATGACTTTAAATAAAAAAAAATAAAAGGAAGGAATTTCTGTATTTTCTTGGTACCATTCAAGATTTAAAATTCAGATATAACAAAATAATATACATCCATACATTAGGTTATCGATGCAGTGAATGGAAGAAATATATGAGTGATGGGGCGGGCTAATGTCCCTGGAGTCGGTTACAAATGTGTGTTTGAAACATTTCTCTGTTAATATTCTTATTGCATTGCAAAATTCCTTCATAATTTAAATTTGGAGCAATTTATTTATTTGTTATATGGTTTAGGACCCAAACTAGGCAAAGTCTATAAGTCGGAATCTTTCACATACTTTACAAATAACTATAATATGTAAATAACTGTAATATGTATATATAGTTGAATGAGGATACTATTTTCAATTTAATTTGATTTTCCGACTGTTTTGGGTTGTCAACAAGGAACACAAAAACAACAGTCGTACTACAAAAACGTATTCAGTCATTGATTTAAAACCCTAGTAAAACATTGTGTAATAATTTAAAAACACGTGTCTAACAATTGTCTAAGCTTGTCATGTGTTTTACTTTAAACTGTGTCTAAGCAATTTCTATCTCTAAACTGTTACTAACCAAACCTTTTGCAGTGTTGAACATTTGTTTCACTGTTTTGTAGTAAGATATATTTTGAGCTAAGTTTCAGTATAGCTTTTTATTATACAATCTCAATCTTATTTTTGATAACTAGTAAAAAATTTCGTCATATGAAAATCGCAAAAGGAAAGCAAATACAGTAATCTCGTTTGACTTCGTTATTAAGTTGTTTCGACAACATACGCAGACTGGTAGCTTGGTGTGCGGTTATGGTTATTAGTTGTAAACTTTTATAACTAACATAAAAGACGCCGCGAAATGCGAAATATAACAAGCATAGGCGAATATCGATTGAGATGAAATATTTTTGTTAAATAATTCATTCACTATAATGGGAAAGCATCGTAAGTGCCTTTTTGAGTGGGTGAGTAAAAGTGAGATTAAAAAGTGCAATATTAGTAGAAACAGCCTTTCAAATCGGTGGTAAATAAAAAATAAATATAGAGGCCGATGATAAACATTTTGCCTTTGACTTTGACTAGGTTAAATACAAGATTATTATTTTTGGAACAAAAATTAATACATTACATTTATACTGAATATTTGCAAGATATTTGAGTCCCATTAAAGAAATATTAATGCATGCAAACTCAAAAAACATACAGAATTACAAACTATAAAGTTAGTACATAACAGAATGTTCTCTAAGACACACCTCACATAAAACATTTTCCCGCTAGTTACTAGTTAAATAGTTCGCATCCGAAGCCCGCTATTAAATCGCGGTAAGCTTAGGGCGATCCTTATAATTTCTTTTTGATACCGAATAAATCTAGCGCGGTTAAATTGCGTGTGGAGCCTTATCGGTATCAGCCCGGGAATAAATCTGGCCCGCCTCTCCGCCTCTCCGCCTCTCTGCCTCTCCGCTTCTTTCATTAGCCGATCGCACGGAATTCGCGCCTCACTTTCTTTGTTATCCTGTTTCTTACGTTTTAACGACTTATCCTCACTAATCTTACTAATATAAATGCGAAAGTCTATCTGTCTCTTCTTCAAACCTAAACCGATGATCCGATTTGGATGAAATTTTGTACAGAGATTGTTTGAAAACCAATCGGAAATCCACGGGACATACTTGAGACTAGTATATTTTAATAAGAAATTAATAGTAAAACATGTACTTCTAACTATGGTCCTATGTAGAATATAAAATATCAAGGTTAAAGTTTATAACTTTCTCACGTAACGTCTTAGCTTATCACATTGTCATTGAAACTCCATCCGTACTTTGAAAATTACCGAGAATGAAATTTTCCAAGCCTCGCCTACAAAATTTACCGCTTTATACCATTACAGTAGATTTGAATAATACATTACATTAAGGGATATAATTAATAAGTCCTAATAATGAACGTGTATTCAAAATGCAAATCTAAATAACAATATGTAGGATACTCTAATTTTGAATAATGAGAAACTAAAACTAAACGTAATTAATTCTATTTCAATGGTTGATTGTTCGTCTATAAACGGTGACATAGTTTGTTCGGTACGCAAATAGTCAATTGAAATCGATTGAGATCAATTTGTTTGAAGGACGGTAGGATGCAATTGTTTTTTATTTCATTAATCAGGTAGAAATTATTTTGTTATTTAAAAGTCAACATGTAGGGGTTTAGCTTTTGTTAATCATAAATTTCAATTTAGAATCATCAGTATGCATATTACCAAGAATAAAATGATCAACTACGTCTTAACAGCCGTCTATGAAATGACAGAAAGCTAAAGAAAAATACGTCAGCAACTGTCCTTGAACAAAGCTCTGTTAGGGATTTGGACTCAGACGATAATAATCTAATAGACAACGAAAAAATACGATTACGTCTACAAGCTGCATCAAATCCCCTTTACACAACAAGATCAGCAAATCTTAATTTCATTTACGAAATGAACGTAAAAGAACGTCGAGTCGATAAACATAAGCTTCGATTAACGATATCGATACGGCGTATTAGTTCATTCGAATTTCGGATCCCACTCGGTTGCGAGATTTATGAGCGAGTAAGCCAGTTCGTCTCAAGATATTGAGCAAACAAATCGGGAATGTTATTACCGACTTAACATAATCGATATTAGACACAATCGTACTCGGTAATGGAATCGATTTTATTTATACGAATGTTCCTGCCAAGATGCCGTGCCAAGTTTGAATTTGAACTTAATGGATTATAGATGCGTTTTAAGTGAGAATAAGTTATATAAGCGAAGTAGGAGGTGGGTTAGCGGACTTACCTCTTGTGTCGTCAGTATTAAATCTGAATTTGCTTTCTGTTATTTTCAAATTTTCCACGGTGGATAATTTCTATAAGATAGTCGTGATAAATTGCATTAGAGTTATAATTAAAATTTTATATATAGTTATAATTATGTTTTATCCTACGCTATCGTATATTATTTAATAGTAAATAAAGCTATGAAATGGCTCATATCTTTGATGGATATAACTCCATCGGCACTGTGCAGACACCCGCGGCAGCAGTTATTGATAAATCAAGAAGACCAATCGTAATACCCCATAAAGTGTTCAATTACTCATCCCATAAAGCCAGCATCGTAAACCGTTTTATGGAGTGCCGCCGTCACATCGACAAATTAAATTACACACGTAACAAGCGCTTGATACGCCATAAAAACCAACGTAATGAAATATACATCTTCTAATGGTAATTTGAATGCAAATTAGGTACATTCTCTCAAACAAGGCTTAATACATAGAAGTTTAACGTGTGTGTGATATAAAAATCGCGCTAAACTATTCATCTAGTTACGATGAAAGTTGGACGAATCGATGTCCGCAATCTCGTAAAACGATTAATAATGCAAGCGCGCTGTGGGTAGCCAGTCAAACTAAATTTAATTAGTCAAATGCACAGAAATATTTTATTCGATGGCACTAAAAACGCACTCAGGATAATTGCAATTACGCTGCTTTAACTATTTGGAAATTCTATATGACATACCTCACGAACAAGCAATGTACATGTAACACATTCTGGTCACACACTGTCACGATCTCACACACACGGCTACGTTTCCGCAAAGTCCAAGAAGTATGTAGTTAAAAGTACGGCTTGTAAAACTTCGGGCAACTTGGGGCAACTCGGGGCAACTTGGGGCAACTTGTGCAGATGCATTAGAGCGAATTCCGAACAGATTACGGCTACGTGCCTCCGATTAGTTACTGTTGAACTAACAGTGTAATTTGTTTTAAATGAGACGTTAACGCCGATATTGAAATACCAGATTTTCAATTCGCACTTACGATGTTTTGTTATTCCTTTATCTAAACATATCGCTGAAGAATAAATCAGGTACTTCTTAAACATTGAAATATAACAGCAGAATGTTGAAAGCATTTAAGTTACTCATACCTCAATAGCAGGAGTTTCCAAGAAAATTTAAAACATTTTATAATCTCTTGAAAAATTCAAATGTATGAAACTAAAATTCAAAATTAGAATACGTCTCGAAAGCAGAAGTTGTTTTGGCGCGAAAGTCGGAGCCCGAGGATATCCGCAATGGCGGTCATTTACACAAAATAATATATTATGTACGCTCGCGGCAACACCGAGGGGATGAAACATTGCCCACTTTTATTTTACCAGAACTGCATATATTTGCTACAGTTTTACATTTATGGAAGTTTTATTAAACGGTGGAGCTGTATCTTGGGTTTGAAGTGTCCCGTTTAAACTTATGTCATTTAACTCGGAGTGCTCTCTATTATACTCCCCTTTAAGGAGCCCATTTATATCCTCAGTTGTTGGAAATTATTACTAATGCTTCAGAGATAAGAGCAATGTTTGATGTGGAACAAACGACTTCAAACTTTAGCGATGATTAAATAAGATGGATTTGACAATCTCGTCGGAGTAGTACAAAGTGTGTAAGTGAAATAGGTTTAGTCCCGCAGGATTTTTATGACATAGCATGCGATGGAGCATGCTAACTATGGCCAGCTTAAAGAAAGATGAAGGTATATAAGGAAGGGATTAAAGAAGGCATAGCAGAAAAGAAATACGACGGGAATGGAATAGGAATACGGCTTCGAAAAGCACACGCAAGGCACCAAAGCATACGCTTACCATAGTCGGCGAAGGAGCGGTAAAAACGTTCTATTGTGGAGAGATTTACCGACACCTGCGACTCTCCCGGACAGTACGCGACACTTTATTATACACCCCAGTTGAGTCCGAGGACCTCGTCTAATGTTATTTTATCGCTTTTTAAATGCGCGAAAATGGTGGTTACGATTTTGTTATTATTGTACAATAAAGGAATTCGCACGTAGTCCATATCGCATACTACATTATAAATAAATAGATATAAATATTTTGGGATATTTAACAAAACACCATTTAGTTCCAAACTAAGCAAAGCTTGTACTATGGAAACTTATCTAGTTTGAATAGAATGATAGACATACTTAAACATACTTTTTTTGTAAATAAATACATACTATAGATAAATTAACATCCAGACAGTAGAAAATTACAATGTTCATCACATCATAACTTTCTACTCGTGGGGATCGAACCCACACCCACCGGCGTGGCGACCATTGCTGTATACATTGCGCCAATCTTGTTTCAATGTTTAGTATTGTATTATCCTTAAAAAAAAATATTAAAAAAATTTAATAAGTTCTAGAGGATTCTTTTCCAAATGACCGTGAGTAGATATCATAGGGCATTCAAGGTGTAAATACGAAACAAATGCTGGTGCACGATAATGTACGTTCGTTGGCTACCCTCCAAGAGTAACTCACTTTCTTATTATGTTCGAATATAATGATTCGTACCAGCTTTAACATTCAAACTGTACGTAACTAGGGAAGGTAACTTTCCGTAATGCAGTTTTACTTAGCTACGGAGACTTCAATGAGAGTTGAGCTTTGCAGCGATTTGGGCCAAATTGCATCAAAAAATTGGTTAGTTGTTAGATTTCTTATCCAGGCTGAAAAATACAATGTCTACTTTTTATAAATACTATAATTATAAAGGAAGACTTGAAAGTTAGCCATAGTAATGAATCGATTTAAAAGAAAGTCAGATTAAAATAAATAATATTTTATAAAGAATTACTTAACTAATGAAAGCGCGACTGAAGTTAGGGGGCGCTGCTAGTTTCTTTAAAAATTCCGTTCAAAATCTCAACGAAGAAACATTTTCCTTCTCATTAAATATTAACGCAATAATTCAGAGGTCAACAATAGCAACGTTGGTCGAACAAGGAACATCATCAGATAGACAATTTCGCTGATCCGGAAGACTTAGCTGCCGGAACAGCCCAGCTTCTCACGAATTCCTTATTCCCGTATTTACCAAATGAACTGTTTATCTTGCCTTTTTGCGGGACGGAATATTCCTTTCATTTCCTTGTACTTGCTTTGCATAAATATCTTTATGATTTTTAGCGGAGGACTCCGGTCTGGTGACGAATTAATTAAAAAATATCTCTTTTAAAACTGATATTTTAATAGAGATATTTATTTAATTTATTCGTTTCGTTCCCGTAGCATAATGAAATACAGTCTGTGTTACAAGTGGATAATATAGCTTTCGAAATTTCGATACTACTTTACTTACATAAGTATTGTATACCTGAATGCTTTAAAGATCGTCCAAATTAATAGTAATATATTTGGGAAAGCAGAAGAAATATGATCAAAAAACAAAAAGGAAGTAACAGGAAGGAAATAATACGTTTGATCTTAACCTAAAAATAACAGAAATTCAAATAAAAATCAAATGCCATTCAAAATTAAAAGAGCGAACGTGGCGAATTGGTGTAAGTTTCGCTTCGATATGCTAAAAGTGAGTTTGAGTCCTGGCGGTGAAATTAATTTTGGTTAAAAAATATTGCAAGTCTTAAATGCGCCCAAATCAGAGTTACTCCAATCCTAGCATTGATTCAGGGTTATAAGTGCGAAAAGGCTGAAAAAGGCTTGAGGCTGGGGATTACCGGGGGATCGGGGGCTCGGGGGATCGGGGGCTTGGGGGATTAGAGGCCAAGTGGCCGGGCATTGTTCGGCCGGGTATTGTCGGATAGCTTTTACGGTTAGCCGTGTTGGTTGAAATGATATAAAGAATCTTTGGATTAATACCTAAAGTAACTAAAATGTTTCTCTCATGTTAAATCCTGGAACTGTGTGCGAAACTTCATCAAAATCCAATCAGTAGTTTCGGTATGATTTACACACAATCATCTAAACTATAACATTTATTTTGTTGGGATTATTATACACAAGTAATAATAAATAAAATTTTTCTGTATTTTAAATAAATAATCGATTTACACGTACATAGATTTTTAAATAAAAAAGTTGGAAAGCAAGGTTTATTTTGGGAACCTCAATGCATCCTTTAGTACACATAATAAAAATGTGAAAGTGCGTTATAATGGAAGTATATTTCTTTGGAAATTCGGAAGAAAGGACGCTTAGCGATACGAGGAAAAACTTGTACTTTACTCCTGAAGAGTGTAAGAATGTGCGAGGAAAATACAATATATTTACACTACAACCGTAAGGGTTGATAATATAGCGCGTTCAGTAGCTATTTTCACATGTCGGACAAAATAAGTGTCAGATTTATACCTATAGTTGCTGCCTGCGGCTTTGCTCGCGTAAAATTAGATTTTGAAACATCAATAATATTAAGTATTCTGTATAATTGTATATCACCTAATCCACGTAATTGGCATCTGTATTGACATGTGCCTACAAAATTTCATCTTAATCTGTTTAGTAGTTGGAGCGTAATTGACATGAACATCCAAGTTTTTATATTTATTAAATTTTAGGGCATATCTTTAATTCTAAACTTAATACAAATTCTGCGATGACGTTTTTTAAAGTTAGTAAACGTGAGATCATCGAAATATTACCGTATCCTTTTTACCGACTTCTCCAAAAGGCGAACATTTTTGTGACCTATTTCCTTTCCTTAATAACATAGTAATCCTATTCGAGCATAATCTAGACACATTCGGCGCCAATTCCCGCACGGAATCCGAGCTTACCTGCTTATCTACCGACGAAAGTATTTCCTTTCCCGCTAATAATAGCTTTTTTGTTTCAATTACGACGCAGATCTGAACAAAAACGTTTAAAAAGTATTCGGATACAAAAGTTTTGCATAAAATCTTCGTTAGCGACGATGTTTACTGTTATGTCTTTTTGTTCGGAATACAAATTAAATTAGCCCGCTTTGTAACAACTTTTTTGAGCTTTTTCGAAATTTCATTTGATGTTCTTTTGATTGTAAAAAGTTGTTTATCGCGTAATTATAAAGTATTATAAAGGATGTCTGAAATCTCGTTGTCTTAAAGTTAAATGTACTTTCGTCTCTTTGCGATTTACGATTGAATAGAATAGAATAGAAAAATCACTTATTGGGACACACAACTCATTATACATACAGTTAAAAACATAATATGTATAAATAAAGAAAGCAAATAAATGTTTGTTCCAACTTGGTCTCTATCTAATGTATAGGTAAGGTTTTCTTAAATTGGGAAACCAAAAATAAATAATGTTTAGATTTTTTGAAATATTGAATTAAATAGCGTTGTCCAAGTGCCGTAGTTTCAGATGGCTTAAAACCAAATGAACACGCAGCAATCAAAACGTAGCCAAATGAACACTTGGCACAAGATGATAGTAGGAAACGATGAAACTAATCCACTCAGCGATTCCGTTTGTTGGGTGGACGCGCCTGTTGCGGCCATATTTGCATTTGTCTGATTGATTATTCAATCGGACGCAGCCGACGCCGAATGCTTGCTATGCTAATTGATATTATAATACCGCCATACCGCTGTTTGTTTGCTATTTCGATGTTTTCGAGTAAATACCAACATTTTGTTTAATCTGACATGAAATGACAGTAACAGCAATAAAGTTTCATTTTAAAATACGGCCTTTGCCATACCATTTTTATTAAATTATACTTTCTGCATAATTACAAGAACATCAACTATTCCACATGCTCCTTTGCCTGCTCCACCATGAAACATAATTAAAAAGACATGCCCTCCCACTCCCCCTCTCATTACGTAATATTTTAAATTGCTTTCACCGTAATATTTCATATTAATATTTCTATAGCGTGGTAACTCCCGACGACGACATAATGCTATAAATACAAGCTTTACTCAATACTAGCTGTGCTCCGCGGTTTCACCAGTGTGATTTCCGGGATAAAAGCTATCCTGTGTCCTTTTTCAGGATTCAAACAATCTCTGTACTATTGAATAAAAGTCTTCAAATCAATACTTAAAATGCATCACCACCAAGAAGTTACAATACAATCTATCAAGTGAATCTCTGTACTAAATTTCATCTAAATAGGTTCATTAGTTTAGACGTGAAAAAGAGACAGAGAGAGTTACTTTCGCATTTATAAATGTATTGATAAGGAAGGTTGAGAATTATATTTATTAAGGTTAATTTAGTAAAAATTTAAGTCAATTATTTAATTTATCAATCAGAATCATATCAACTACGTATTAGAATCCTAATATCATTACATAAAAGTTCTTTATATAATCACTAACAAATTAATTTCTTTTCCAGACGCCCCCATAATGCCTTATTCACAAATGTTGTTTTGTATTCGTATCAAAATAAACGTAACTAAACCTGCAACTGCCCCGCGAGGCAGCAAAGTTCGTTAATCAAATACATTTGTCGCAAAGGCTTTGTTAATTGCAATCGGAGGCTCTCGCAAATTCGTTACAGTGTTCCCAAACTGCGCCGTGACACCCCAAGTAAGGAGGATCGGGCTTTGGCTACCCGGGAGATTTTTATTTATTTATTTCTCATTTTGTATGAACATGTAAAAATAGTAGGTATATAAGATCTTAACTAATATTAGGTATGTACATATTCTGCCCATTTCGGCGTGCAAAATTACAAACGAACACACAACTTAAATATTTCAAATTAACAATTACAATTAATGTCAGCTACTTAAATATATAATTATAGTGTAAGTGTGTGAGCAAATATATTCTTTATTTTTCTATATTTCACAATGCCTATCCTATGGGACGGTTGGCCGACCGGAGCCAGATCAGGGTACTGAATCACAAATCTGAATCGGGTCGGAAAGAAGATGTTTCTTTTAATCTTAGCTCAATTTGTGAATAGGGGGCCAGGATTGGCGGCTTTACAGTAACCCTTTTTTATTATTGAGTTTTTTTTGTCAGAAAATTCCAATTACATTTATTTTGGCCCCACCTGAAATTAGAACCCTAAACAACCTGATTTGTAATCGAAAATGCAACCATTAGACCAACCAGGCAGTCAGAACATAAAATGCCTATAATGAAGCTTGTAAGTGGGCCGTGATCTGATAACTTTGAGAACCTCAGTTAAAGTGCATAATGAATACAAGGACATCTCAAGATAACCTTAATAAAGTAGCTTCCACCGTTGAAACCTCTCGAAATGCTCAGCATTACACCGGAATATTTTAAAGACAATTTCAGTAATGGAACGGCAAATAATGAAAACTATTGACATTGTGAATAATTTCTTGTGAATGTTGGTATTGTTCTGGCATTTTTATTAAATTGTTATCCGAGTTTAAAACGAAATTTAAAAAAAATGACATTACGAGTGGAATTCTTTGGATTTCACTTGTTCATTGATTGTTTTCAGGTTTAAAGCTGTTTTATTCTTTTGTTTATTAAGAACATTTACAATTGTTTTGTAGCGTTCAGATAGATTGTAGTAAAATTAAGGTTGCCAAGGCTTTTCATGGCACATCTACTGCAAAGTCATAGGGATACATAATTTAACTATATCCACATCTCATAAACATTATATCAAAAATTTTAAATTCGACCATCAATCGAAAACAATATTAATATAGGAAGTAAATCAAACGTCTCAAGTGATTCCGGGATTGTCGCCATCACGATTAAATAGCAGTCTCCGACCCCCGGCCCGCCTCGACGCGCAATATCACAAACGCGTTTTTTCAATCACCACTCAGCTAGACTCGAAGAAATGGCCGCTTCATGAAATATTTATGTCCCCGGGACGGCCTTTTCCCGAAAGGCGCATAACAAACCGAATAACATTAGTTTATGGCGGCCTAGCACTCCGACTGCACTAAAACGCTTCCTGAGTTTTGTGCTCGCCTTTCAGAGTTATAAGTTGGGCGGACGCTCGCCTCGTTCGACGTTTCCGCATATTAAAACTTTCTAACGGCCCGCTTCTGTTTAGAATTACAGCCGAAATAGAACAATACATCTCGAATTTTCTCTAACAATTATTAACTCGATTCAATTGTCCTTAAAATAAGAGAGCGGAACTTTAATCATACATCAGCCTTTATGGCCAAAGAGCGAGGTGAAAATGAAAAATAGAACGCGGCGTTCCTTTTTCGAAAATAATGGACTGGCCGACTCTTTCGCCGAGTCGTTAGCGAACTCGAAACTTCGATCGAACAACATTCGGTCCGCGTCCGAATTCGAAATGATTAATGTTCCGGCTGTTTATGAAGTTGTTTGGTGTTACTTAGCGGTTTCCCGCGCATTGCTGTTTAATTTTTTATTGACTGTACCACCCGGGTTGGGCTTCGTACGCAAATAACAATGGAATCGTTAACTAAACGTGTAGTTTACGTTTATTAATATTAGCATGGTAAAATTCGGTTTCCAATTACGTTCTAGCGCGCATTTCCTGAGCGGAAAATGGAACAACACCCTTTAAATCGTCCACAGTGACAGTATCATTAACAGAAAGTTAATCCGCCGCCTGGAAGCGACAATAACGCCGTTTGTGGAACACAAAACATTTGTACGAGTCTGTTATCTTAACAAATATTGAAATAGTATTATTGGATCGCGTGGAGAATGGGAGGCGAATGTAATTGTTTACTGCTTTAAATATTTGTCCAACAAATATTCACTATACAATTACATTCTAACAGTATTAACAAGTACACAACTGAATAATGTTTTAATTTGTAGTAATAAAATAATTTATTATCATACCTTGCTCGGTAAAAATATTTGAATACACAAGCGATGTTGAAATTGGAACGTTTTATTCTTTAAAATTTCTGAACGATTTAAAAAAAACATTGAAAAATGGAACGAAATATTCTAAATTGAAATCAAGTCATAGATAGCGATTTGGCGCGGGAACGGCAGCACTTCAGATCGAATTTGAAAGTAAACAAAGGAGCATTGTGTTTGAATTGGGCGTTCAATTAACAAAATAGCGCAGGTACAGGCACAGGTACGCCTGCCGCTGACAGCGGAGCCGATAAGTGACGTCACTAGTGTTAGCCTTACACTGGAAATATTTCACACTTTATCTATTATTACTGTTTTAGGGTGTATCAATTTATCAAAGGTTTTATCTAGATGAAGAGTGCTTATAAAAACTAATATTTTTCTGCGAAATTGAAAAAAAAAATCCATAACTGTCTTCGATACATATTGCAGATGGCGATTGTTAAAAACAAATCAACTTAAATGTATTACTAACTATAAATAGACTCAACAATTGAATTAAAAATATTATCCAAAAATATCGGAAACAATATAAACATTGACTCTGAAACAAATATTATCACAAACCCGCGAAAACTATCACAAACGCAAATCTCCATTACGTAATTTCATTGAAATGGCATTTAACAAAAAATACGAAAGAAATAGGAATAACGGCCATTAAAATATGGTTGAAGTTTAAACGGGCTCCGATAGCGGCCCAAATGGACTTCTGATGTAAGCGGGCGATTCCTTTGATATTCAAACCGACTATTTTCCTAGCCGATATTATACTATTTTATATTAGAAATAATATTTTTCTCTCGGGTGATGAGACGGTTCCCCATTTCTGTATATAGCTGGAAAGGATCGTAATAATAAAGAATAATATTTGGTTATTAAGGTTATTTCTAGCGCCGAAATGTCTGGTTTACGATAATGAGTGAAAAACGTTATAGATCCTTTTTTATCCTGGGTATGAACTACTTGATTTTTATACTTAGGTTAAATTTTAATACAATAAATAGCTTTCTTCTACTAAAATTCCACATTTTACTTAGGTCAAAATTAATATTATGTAAAATACATACATGAATTTATAAGAATAAATAATAAATAAATATTTCCAGACATTTAAAACAACGCCATCTAGTACCAAACTAGGCAAAGCTTGTATTTTGGAAACTAGATAGCTGATAAACGTAAATACATTCATACTATAGATAAAATTATAATGTTTACATCATAATTTTCTAGTCGTGGGGATCGAGCCCACACCTTCCAGCGCAATAGACCATTACTAATCCGCTACGCCAAGCAGTTCGTCAAGAATTAAAAAAATATTTTTCTGAGAATACTATAAAATGTATGAAAAAAGTGGACACACTCAAACGTCGTTTAAAAAGCGCGACAAATGTATCTTAGATGCTTGACCCAGTCTATTTGCTGTGAGCACGAGCCATACCAGTGGATTATAACATAAAACCTGACAATATAGATAAACGTCGTTTAATAAAGCTCTAACTCATGTTTGCGGGAGCACAAAGGGCGACAAATGTATCTGAGAGCACTCTCGTTGGATCCTACTGCTTGACCCACTCTATTTGCTGTAGCGAGCATTCGGACTATTACAAAACATATATCATTGTCTGTAAAAATCGAAAAACCGAAGACAATTTAGACGCTCATGACATAAAGCCTCTTAGGTATTAGGTATAATATATTAAAAAGAAAAAATAACCATACCTAAAAACATAGATATTTAACTTATCTGAAGAAACTTCCTTTTTTAAGATACACAACATAGTTTAATATACAAGCATGTTATGCATAAGTGTGATGTGTGTGTGTTCTTGTTGGAAATTCTTTATTATAAAGAAATTATTACAATATACGTAAAATAGCTGTAAGGTTAAAAAAGAGTCATACACCGAACGTTTCATTGTCTTCATATGCCACCGGTACACAATATTCTTTAACACAATATAATGTGGTAACATTTTCCAGAACATTCTTCTGGACGAAACGATCCGAACAAGACAACAAACTTTAACCATTAAACGTTCATAAAATTCCACGTACAACATAGTTAGTGAATCTTCCGAATATCCGAAAGCGCTTCAATCGGTTACGTAACGGAACGCCGGTCGTCAGATCAAATATGAATCTCAAAGAAGCATTCTGGACGAATTACAGCCGTTTTCAATAGCATTTAGCGTATCTACGCATTGATTGTTGTAGCTTGAGCTGTACGCACTGTGCTTACGCAACACTTCTTAATCTATACTAATATTATAAAGAGGAAAGATTTGTTTGTTTGTATTGAATCGGCTCCGTAACTACAGGACCGATTTGGATGAAATTTTGTACAGATATTCTTTGGAACCCCAGGAATGGCAGGATAGTTTTTATACTGAAAATCCTACGGGACCTATCCTGAGCTCCACGGTTTCACCTGAATCCCGTATACACGGGTGAAGCCGCGGAACTCAGCTAGTCACATATATTTTTAAATTTATAGCCTGGTAGAAAACATTCGTTAATTGAAGGGAAAGTGTCTAAAAAACGTTCCAGCGAACTTAAAGTTATAAATCACCGAAAGTTCTGACGTGAACAGTTCTTAAGACGTGTAAAATCATTTTTGGTGAATACCTTTGGGTTGCCGGTAACAACATACGTTATGTTGGTAAAACTTTATTTTCGTTATTTTAGCATTTGAGAACAATAGACAAATTTCCACAATTATACCTCAGTTATTAAAAGTACAAAACGCGTTATTTAACCAGTAGTTTTAAACCTGATGGTTTGAATTTGTTCCAACTTGACGACCCGATTGGCGCAATGGATACAGCAATGGTCTATTGCGCCGGAGGGTGTGAGTTTGATCCCCACGAGTAGAAAATTATAATGTAATTTACATTGTAACTTTCTACTGTCCGGGTGTATTTACAAAAAAGAAGTATGTCGATCAGTTATCTAGTTCCCATAGTACAAGCTTTGCTTAGTTTGGGACTAGATGGCGTTATTTTAAATGTCCAGAAATATTTATTTATTTTATTTATTAAAAAAAAAAAACAACAGTAATGTTGTACTTTTTAAGTGCAGTGTGTAAACTTCGATATTGAATAACACACGCATGTTACCCTCACCCCATAACTCTACAATACCCGCTCCATTGTAATTCCGCTTTATGTGGCGATAATCAAAATATAAATATGGCAGCCGCATTCACGCGACGAAATAATACGTCCTTTGAGAAATGCTCACTGCAACTCGACACTGGATGTAGTGTCAGTAACATTTTACACTTCTTATAATTCTCACCGTCACGTCATTTCACTCCATACGTTCAATTAAATATTTTTTTACTTGGATTGAGCAGAAATTAATAACTGAATAGATTATAATTTATAAAAATTAATAACTGAATAGAACTGTAATTGACACACATTATGATAAAGATTATTCTATTCTATTCTATTAAGTTCTATAATTTCCAAAAAAAATGCCTCCTAAACTGTATTTAATTGTGTCCTACTACATTATGGCTTAGTTTGGAATTCCGAAAATCGTATTAACTCTTTTATATTTCATCTGTACTTAATGCGAATTTGATAAAGTATAGAAGCGTTGTATAGAAATAACTTAAATGTACTATAGAATATTATTAGAAAATTAAGGAGTTTATTTCTGAAAATTCCAGTATTCAATTCACACAAAAATAAACAAAACCCTTCACAAACAGAATGAGATATACGCCATAATCCTAAATACAAAAACATTCCGAATTAATTTAACTCAGACGCTGGCTGTTACAACAAAGAACGTATAATTACATTATTTTAGTTAATTCCGCTATAAATACACGGATTACCAAAATAGATCTTATTCCAAGTGGGTAGAGAATGCAATTGTTTGATACTTAATGAATATGTATGATAAAAATCCGGCTAAAGATATATTATGCATGTATCCTGTTGTATAGGGATTGTTTTAAATTTTAATAGAACTTTAATTGTTAGATCGCTCAAAACCATGGACACTGCATTCGGTCGAGTTATTTTCACACTTATAATAAACTATCTTGTTCCCGTAGGATTTTCGGGATAAAAACTATCCTATGTCATTCCTGGGGTTTCAAAGAATCTCTGTACAAAACTTCATCCTAAATCGGTCCTGTAGTTTCGGAGCCTATTCAATACAAACGAACAAACAAAGTTTTCCTCGTTATAATATTAGTGTTAATATGAAAGTTTACATTTTCGGATGTAGCATCGATAACGCAAAAAAGACAGCAAAATATTAATTTATCTGGAAGTTTTTCTTAAAATCCATTTTAGCAGTTTATATTTCCTAAAAAGTATGAAAGCTCTGTTACTTTTAAGAAAACCTACATTTCGCAAACATAATGTACGTTGTATTTTTATCTGATATCAATACAATCCCTTCTGTATCTATAATTGTTTCGCTGCATCCCTAATGCTGTTCGCCACAATCATTAGAATGGAATATTCTAAACAATTTCTTTTAAAGAATTCTCCAGTGGCTAGCAGACAATTAAGACGGGACACAGAATCGCCATTATGTGGCCTCCAATATAGATTGGTCTATTTTAGTACTGGTCATTACATATTGTAAACTAATGGGTAAATATGTTTGATGTTATTTCGGCAGCAAAATCTCTTCTACTATAATTGGAATAATACACAGTTATTAAGGTTTAAAATTTTCATTTAAATAAAGTTCATAAAATGAAATTATTTTTCATACACACACACACGGGGCACACACAGTCAAGCGTAAAACACACTTTATTATTATGCTTATGCCATACTGGCCGCTGAACATTTTTTAATTTTTAGGTCAACGGCCAAGTCAAATAACGTTAATATATAATAATAAAGAACTTTCAGTAATGAACCTTAGACTTCACACAACTTTATCTAGGGATTTCATTAATTTTTAGATAATGTTTTTGGTGGAATGCTTTGTTAATTAGGAAAACTAAAGGTAAAAAAAAAATATAAAAGAAACGCATTTGCCCAATGTAGTTTTCACTTTGTGTTTACGTTTTCCAGACAAACCATTGCAAAAATGTTTTTTGTATTGATTCTTTTGAAATAAATATAAATAGCTATTAAGATAATCCTTATTCCATCAAAAGATTATAAATCTAAATATAGATTGCCTTGATGGATTGAAAAATGTTTATTGATTCCGTACAATTGACACGGTCGAACGCCAACGCCCCTCGACACTATAATCCAAATTTCTAATTAAATAACATGTCTGTAGTTTAATAGTCGCATAATAGAAATAGCCCACGTCCGGAATAACATTATCCCGGGAACCAATCGGCATAATATTATCCTGGGATCGAACCCGGACCGGCCCGGTGATCGATATTAACACGCTCTTATTGGCTTCAATGGATTTTGTGCAATGTGTGGGAAATATTTTTGAGACGTGGAAATGATTTATTTCCGACATGATATTTATAGAGAATTTTTATAATAATAGACTTAATAATTTTGAAACTACATTTCTACTCGTATACTAATATTATCATTTGTATTGAATTGGCTTCGAAAGTATAAGTCCGATTTGGATGAAATTTTGTACAGAGATTCTTTGAAACAACAGGAATGAGATAGGATAGTGTTTATTCCGAAAATCATACGGGAACGGGATATATACGCGGGTGAAATCGCGGAGCACAGCTAGTGATTAAATATGAGTATTGTGTAGAAAAATAAATTGATGCATATCTTTCATGATATATTCAGAACTTATTCGTTTAAAAATAATCTTTTATTCTTCAATGAAGAAGGCTCAAACAGCGAATTAGCGTGGGCTATAGAGTAGGTTGCAAAAACAATTTCAATATTGAATATATTTATTTTTAGCTTGTTAGTGATGGATATAATAAAGACCTACAATATATATTTTAAATAAAATTTTACTCTTTAATTAATAAAGCAAACAGAAAGCGTTGTAAACTTGACACAATTGTGAAGTGATTGGACCACCGAGTCGGCTCATAAAGTGTGGCTAATTTATTGACGACTGAGCCTTGAATAATTATAAGTATTTATACGGGAACGACATTTCAACATTCACGGGCGATACATAAATGTTATCTTACGCGCTAACTTTGATTTCAATATCCTAACGACGGATACATTTGCTATGATTTTTGTCTATCTCTTGTCATATAATTTGACATAACAATCTATCCATAATCATTGATACATTATTGAAAATGGCCGTTAATGTTATAACAACTATCGAGTATACCGCCTCGTTGGTTCAGTGGTTGTCAGTGTTTATACAAGAGGTTCTGATGTCGATCCCCGGTGGATGCAAAATATTTCGGTCTGGCGCAGATGGTTGATCAACTATTATCCCCTCCGACGAGCATCGGAGAATGCCGCGATAGGTCCTGTACCCATCATTCCACTACCTACAACCTGGTTCCGTTCCCTGATGCAGGAGCAGACGCGGAACTCTCACAATACCAGCTGGACTGCCAGAATAGACTGCAGTCAAGCCAGAATGGCTCTGCCTACCATTAACCCAAAGCACGCACGATGCGCACTGAAATTACACAGACCACAACTGCGCATTCTTACTGGAATACTGACCGGCCACGGTCCCTTCAACAAACACCTCTATACAATTGGAGTCACAGACAGCCCCATTTGCAGAGGCTGCTTGGAGACTGAAGAAACAGCTGCTCACGTCGTACTTGAATGTCCGGGGGTGGTTAATTACAGAGCGAAATACCTGGGTGAGCTAGGATCACTCCCTGAGGCCTTCACCAATCTTGGAAGATTGGTGGGCTTCATGGAGGAACTGGGGTGGTTCAATTAATAATCATCTCCCTTCACGCAAAATAGGTGCTCGACGTCGATTTGCGGAGACCTACTCGCATTTATTATTATTATTATCCCCTAAATAAAGATTGATCAGTGAAGCGGATAACATCCGCCTCATGAAAGGCGACTCAGGGCTTTTTACTTATCAATTTATAAATATCAAAATTAGAGACGTAACGTTGAAAAAGGATAATACCTTTGTGCCAAATAGAACCGACTTCCTCACTCTTAAAAGAAGAAAATAACTTTTACTTTATTTTTGTTGAAATCTATACGAAGTCGTTGCAAAATCATGTTAAATTGAAAATAAGCACCGACTTTAATTTCAACATAATTAATACAAAAATAGTCGAATTGAGAACAATCGACGTCCTTCTTTTACGATCCTTTTTTTTAAAGTAAAAATAGTTGCAGAGCTAAACATATCCGCCTCGTCAAAAGAAAAAATGTGTCAAATCTCGAAAACATTGATTGTACAATTTCATTAGATCCGACGAACACGCTCACATTTCATTGACAGCATTCGAAGCGAACCAACGCATTCATACATTTAATTATACGACCCCTCTTTCTATCAGCAGTTTCCAAAATATCCTTTTACGTGTCAAAAAGGGTCGCCAGCATCGACTATCGACTATCGACATCGATATAAATGTATTCGATAAGCGTACGGATCCATTCAGTGGACCCGACTTATTTTATCTCGCTAATCCCAACTGTTTTCATAAACAGAAACTATTTCGTCCATTTCTACGGTATATAAACTTGTCTTTGGGTGTAATTTGGGATAATTTCATTTAAGTAATTGGAATTTAATTAATTGATTATTTTCCTTTATGTTGTAGGTAATAGTTTTGAGCGAAATAAATAGCGATTCGATTGGAGTTAGTGTCTATTGGAAGGGTAAGATGGATACTAGGGTTCAATCTATTTGAGAATAAAATAAATCCGTTTCAAAAGGTTTGTAAATTCAGTTATATTATTTTTAATTATACAGAAATTAATTGGCAATCTATTTTATTGTGTTCTTTTTTTCGTTATCGGCTGAAAATAAATAACATCTAAGCTGCTATGGGGTTTATTAATGCTATACAAATATAGCATATAAAGTAATTGGCAAAAGCACCAGTTGCTAAGCGAGTTTAGCATCAACATAGTAATATCTAATAATAATAACATTTTTATTTGCACACTAAAAATATATATACATTTTCAAACGTAGACCCTGACCTCCGAACTAATAGAAATTGTGTCTCAGAGGTTAATAGTATGACAAAGGATACAAGAATCTTGTGTTACGATTTTTATCTTTATTGAATTAATGTTATATCTTTATTTAACGTGATACAAAATATAATACCTGGAAGTTTAAAAGTAGCCAGATAAAAACCAGCGCTAATCTGAGCTAAGACTCGGGAATCAGCTAATCCTTTTACAGGAAAACATTTCTTAAACAAGCCGAGATTACGTCCAAACTTGTAATCAGTTAACGCGGAAGGAAGGCGCGGTTGGGACGAGCGTGTAACACGCCGCGGTTATTTGGCGTTTAGTGAGTTGTTACATCATTAAATCCTGAATTATTGAAATATCTATGTAGTAGTATAATAAAATCTGAAAATGACGTAACACCTTCAGTACATAATAAGTATTGATTCTTTTTTTAATATGGGCTTCACGCTATGTACGCTAAATTTCATATTTTTTTAAAAATGGTTTGACCAAAATACCTATAATAATAACCATGATATAATTACCTTTGGTGGCGAAGCGATAGAGATCGTAATTGGTAAATTTCCAATCCACATATCATCTTGAAATACAGCATGAATTATTCATGTCATCAAATAAATTTATATCCCCAAAAGCACGGCTACCGTTCTGTAACAGGTAAAAATCGTCTTGTACAAAGTGCCTTATCCATCGCCGGGAGCGCGTAATCCCTTGTTTAAACGAAGATTAGCTGTTATCAGCTGAGACCAGGGCTTTCCTCACTTTCAATTAACCGCCGTTTAAGTTTTTGTGAGCAGGTGTCGAGATACGCTAAATCTATTAGGATTTGTCGACATTGATTTAAGGCTCTAAGAAAAGGTCGGGATAAATATGCTCTGATAAATGTTTACGTTTCAAGAAATATTTATTAAAATCTTTTATTTTATTAAGGGGCAACGTATTTTAAGTGTCTGTTTGTCTCCTTACCTACTCTGCTTTAAATATAAATTATTTTGCGATATTTCTGAGGGTTCGGTAACTAAAAATAGGACACTTACTAAGCCTTCGCAGTCTGTCTGTTTGCAACGAAGCTGTATCTCGTAAACTGTGATAGGTAGAAAGCTGAAATTATCACAAATTATGTTGTTGCTGCCGCTATGACCACAAAAAAAATATATTAAATCGGTTTTTCATACTGTTCTTATGAAATATTATGTAATATTTAAGAAAGGTTATCTTCGTCACTTCTAATAATAAACAATAATATATACGATATTATATAAAGATTTTCTTATTCCATGTTAAAATAACAAATATATTATGAATAAACAGCCGCAGCGTATATAGGTCAGTCGGGATAACAAGATCTAAATGAACTGATTCATCTCTCAAGTGCACCTGACTCACATAAACTTGAGTGCGGTTTCTGAATTAGCTTTAAGTTTAGTTAATAAATTCTTTCACTATTTCGCTCCAAGATGCGATTTTAAAATAGTAAAATAATAAATTGAAGTGTGGTTTTCTGGTAAGTGTTATTAATTTATATTCTAAATCGTATATAACTTTTTAATATTGGATCGCTCCGAGTTAGAATGCATTTATGCATTATAATGCATATAATCAAGAATTTTTATTTGATACCAATATCAACTATATTCATATTAAAATCGCCTATTTGACCCGATACCCCCATGCCGATTTTGCTCATATTTCGTTCATCTTCGAACTCAATATTTTATCCAGTAATCATCGGACATTTTTTCAGATTTACATGGAAACATACACTCGTCGGGTCATCTCGCTTTGCTCGGTCAATTAAATTTTTAATCCTTATATAAGCTGTTCAATCTGTTCCTAAAAAGGAACTATTTTTTTATTGAATTCAAAGTATTATCAATGCAACGAAGTTATTGCAGAAAACTTAAACAATATAATACTTTTTTTTTTAACCGACGTTAAAATAAATAAGTTATATACCAATTAAATATATTTAACAGAATTAACAAAACATAAAGCCCCATTCACTCAGAACACTATCTTTTTGATTCGAATGTATCACGCGTTCGAGGGGGGAGGGGGTTCGATTACGCGCCAATACAATCAGCATTACAGCTGGGCCCTAAGTTATGGGCCTCGTAACGAAGGGCCCCAATTGGCATCGGGGACACGTATGTATTTGTCTTGTTTATTGTGCTATTTCGTTACGGGAGTAAAATGTACAACGAGTGTGTTTTGCTAATAATGGCACTTTATTTTTAACCGACAAAGGTTATCATTTGGACCGTATTTTTATTTTTTTTAGGTAAGTCTGATTATCCATGTGGAAGATATTCCAGAGAACTCCTCGAAAATCAACAGAATAAGCTCTGCGGTTAAGGTTTAATGATATGTATACCAACTGAATTGTGACTAGATGATGTGTTTACCCTTTACAGGACAGTAAAAAGGGAAAAATAAAAGTTTACTAAAGGTTCTATTTTTTTGCATTTTTTTTTGTTTTATAGATACACGAGCATCCTATTATATTCTAAATCTAAATATAATATACCTATAACTTAAAGGTGACTGACTGACATACTGATATATGACTTAACCTAGATGGATCGGGTTGCAATTTGGCTTGCAGGTAGATGTTATGACGTAGGCATCTGCTAAAAAGGATTTTGATCAATCTCGAAAATTCAGCGGAAGCGGGCTATATACGCGGGTGACGCCGCAGAGCACAGCTAGTATAATAAGGTTAATGGAGTAAGTTTTGGTCACTTATGAGCTCAACAGATTTGAATAAAATTTTACATAAGGACAGTTTTTAAACCTGGGTTAATATAATCTTTTCGTTTAGACGAAACGGACGGAACTTGAACGGAGGAAACTAGTAAACAATATTTCATCATGACTTATGTTATAAAAATATTTTGTCGTAATAATGCCTTTAATAAGCATTTATGATAAGATTCATGTTTTTGTCTGAAAACTTTCTTGGACCATTTTTCAAGTTAATTTTTGTAATTAATTTAATAGCCGTTAATTAAGCTGAAAATGTTAACGAACTTCACGAGATTCCTTGTTTCTGTCGCGACCTACAGGTGTTTCTAACTGTTCTTGTCACTTGCAAATTAAGTTTTTATATTTATACTAGCTTTCCGCCCGCGGCTTCGCACGCGTGGGCTACAAATTTCTGTACTTTGTGGATTTTCGAAGTAGAGGTGGTATGACAATTTATAAGATTTAGAAACGTACGTTTGTAAAAATATATCTCGTAAAAGGTTTAAGTTCGAAGTATATCCTACATTAAATATAACAAAAGTCACTATTCAGTTTTATATAATTCTAATAATTCTATTTTAATTTTTTCTCAAAATATTGACATTTTGGAAATCTTTCGTGTACTCTCAGAATAAAAGAGTTGATGTTTCCATGGATTTAACACATATTTGCTTATGGACGCAAATAATATCTTCTGCATGTTGGTTAGTCTTTGTTGTGATTAGCCGCCATGATCATAATCTACTTTCGAGATCAAGAGAAGGCTACATTTACCAATAAAAAGTGCTTTAAATAACACTTAAAATAATAAATTTAATATACCTACGCGCATTGATGATATGTTTCGATGGATCACTTTGAACCCTCATATCTTTTTTATTTTTTAACCGATTTGAATGAAACAAACACTAAAACCTCCGGGGGACTTGCTGTAATAAATAATCGAAAACCGCATTTAAATCCGTTAAGCCATTTCGGAGTTGACTGCGTACAAACGCCCGACAAACAGACAAACAGACAAACAGACAAACAGACAAACAGACAAAAATTCTAAAAATCATTGTTTTGAGTTTAGAATAACATATGAAACACAAAACACAATTTTTTTCTTGAAAATATTAAATGTACAGACACGGCTAGTCTACGATTTTATTATATGTATAGATTTTGACATCATCTATTTTAGGCAGAAAATCGAAATAATACATTATACAACCTGAATATTACCGAATCTATTTTGACGAATAAATAAAATTAAAAAAGATCGGATATTCGAGAAATAAACCGTGTTTTTAATTTTAGCTAAAAGACAAGGAAATAATCAAAAGTATATTCATTTTGTTAGCGGATATCTATTTCGAGCAGGGTAAGGTAATAAGGTAGGTCACCCGTGTGGACCGACCTTAACGAGTAAATAAGATATATGGAAGTTAAATACAACTTATAACGTTCGATACTGTACTTTTTTGAGCTAAAAGGTGAAAATGGGCTCCTATTGCCAAGTCTCCGCTGCCTGTCTGTCTGTCACCAGATTGTATATCATAAAGCGTGAGGTAGAAAGTTGCGATTTTCACAAATTATGTACTTCCGTTGCCTTTATAACAACAATTACTAAATATAAATATTAGAACGGTGCGTGCGTGAGTCTCGCATTTGGCCGTTTTTTAAAATAATTATACAAAATAAATCGATTATTTTTCAAATTCCCTGTTCTGATACGCGTTATATATTTTTTTTTATTAACGAATGTTTAGGAAGACAATACTAGAAGAGATGAGAAGGAGCGACGGAATCCGCGTATTTGTTTTTAATACTTATTATAAATATATATAAATAATATACTCGTGATATTTCCAAGGTTTTACCTTTAACAGTAACACAAGGAAAACAAAAGCTATTCTCATAGCGTAAATGTATTTGGAGCAGGGTAATAAGGTAGGTCACCCGTGTGGACCGGCCTTAAGAAATAAATATTATATCGAAGGAAAAGAAACAATGTTCCCGTGATATTTATTATACTTGTTAATAGATTTAGAATAAATGTAGGAAACAAGGGATTCTGAAGGGATATATTTAAGAAAATAATAAACCATTTTTTTCATACTTTTATGTGAGCCTAAGGAACCGGTAAGAAACTTAGGTATGAGGTTAGCTTTTTTGTTAAGAAATATTTCGAATGACCTTTGTACGTATAATGTTGCATTTAATTTAAATATATTGATGAAGTGCTATATTTTATTTTTTGTTTCACGCCTGAGCCACTGAACTTTAGATGAAATTTTGTACAAAGATAGTTTAAAATTCCACGGGAACGGGACATATACGCAGGTGAAACCACGAGGCATAGCTAGGATAAAGGTTTTTGTTTTAATTGCAAAAAAGGAAAAAAGTCTTAAGATGCAATTGACATGAGTATCGCAGGGAAAAGGGTCATTGTATTTTACGCCAGAGGGTGCGGGTTCAAACCCCACGATTAGAAATTATGTGACTGCCGTTTCTATGTCCATTCTGCAATATTTACGTTCGCTCAAAAAATATTTATTTATTATGTGAGTTTACATTTACAATCTTAGTAAAAATTAGTTTAAATCTCTCGTTGGTCTAGTGGTTGCATCTTAGACTACAGATTAAGAGGTCTCGGGTTCGATCCCCGGGTGGGGCCAAAAAGATTTTATTTTTTATTTTATTAGATTTAACTCAATGTTGTATTTAATGTAAACAGAGCCTGGGAATCGGCAGGTGGTCACTCTGATTGGTGTCCACGGGATTAGCCCAAATTCCCCATTTTCATAATATTATGTTAATTGCCTTTAATTACACCAAATTATCTGAGAAGTGAAGCAACTGTTTATTAATAAACTAATCATTGTTTATTTGTTGTCGTTTAATATATCCGTAAAGCCAGTTGTTTGTATCCAATAATAACTTAAGGCCATTTCGTTATAGCTGATTCCTATTGATAGTAGGAATTGTTTCATTTTTTACTAAAATAAATGTTATGTCATCTTTTAAAGGTAGCTTTCTATCTTAGAATCAAATCAGATGAGCTCTTTGTTTATAAAAAAAAAATATATTTATATTTAACTAGTTGATCCACGCGATTTCGCTTCCATAGCGTTATGTTATGTATATAGCCTGTTTTACTCGTGGATAATGTAGCTTTCAAATGGTGAAAGAATTTTTAAAATGATCCAGTAGTATTTAAGCCTATTCATTACTACCAAACAAAGTTTTCCTCTGTATAATATTAGTGTAGATATACATATTTATAATATCACGCAATTAACAAATAAAGCTTCATTAATCTGATTTACTGATAAAAAACAATACTGGAACATTCGGTTGTTTAGATAAATGCAGCCCAATCAGCGAGGCTGCAACCCTCATTCATCACTGGGCTTCTGAAACCGAAGCGAATGTTTTCCTCTGAGCGCACCAATGCTCCAGATTGAACTGTCAATTCCGATACTTTTTTTATTCTTTAAGGCTCGTATAACGACTGACCTTATTATGCCAGTAACACGAATTTTAACAATACTATACGGATATTACGTTGAAGAAATTTAAAAATAATTTATGGCAAAAATCATTCAGTCTTCTGAATTTAAATTCTCAAAATATGGTCATACATTGTATAATCTTGTGTTTGTTTTAACGCGAGTACTTTCCATATAAAATAAAATACTTTTTAATTATTTAAACCTTGGTCCATCATTGTTAAACACTTTTATGTACAAAGGCAATACTCTACGCTTGGTTATTTACTTTAATTTGCGAACCTTCATTCATCACAGTTTCTGAAACTGAAGCGAATGTTTTTCTCTGAGCGAACCGATCCTCTAGATTAATCTGTCAATTCCGCTACTTTTTTCTTACTCTTTAAGGCCGGTTCAAACTGACCTATATTATTGCGAATGGACTAATCGATTTTAATAAACATTTCTGGACATTCTACGTAATACTATACCCGAACTGATCAAATTTGTCATGGAAACTAAATGAGAAAAAACTTTGAATAAAATCATATAAATAACAATAATGAAATAAAAATTATAGATAACAACGTGAGGGGAGAATGAATTGTCATGGGTGATTTGTAATTCCCACGGAGTATGTGTTCAACAATATTGATGTGTTTTTAATTAATATGTGTATTGTATATGTTCTTAATTAATAAAATGTGTAAAACGATTTGTTATAAAACGTCTGTGTGATATCAAGAGCAATCATTCAAATAAGAAGTCATATTATTGTGGCAAAAAAATGCTAGTTTCTTTCTGTATATTTATTTGTATAGTCGTAGTAGCCTAATTAATGATTAGGCGAGGGATCGGCGTCGGTCCTGCCGTACATCTGCTTAACGTCTCGAGTCCATCGACCTGGTTATTTATGTTACAGACCCGAGGGACGCTCGGTGCGTATCGGAGGGTGATCTAGACCTAGATGTGGTACTTGGTGTTCCTGGTTTACGAGAACTAAAGGTTTATAATAGAAAAACGTCAAAAATATGTAGGTAATAAGTCACCCGTGACCACGCTCGCTGTAAAGTGTTGGAAACGTCGGGTTGATAATATGTGTAATAAACCGCGTTTAAAATCCTTTAAAAAGTATTTTATTTAATAAGGAAAGTGCTCGCGTTAAAAACACACAAGAAAATACTATGTAGGTAATAAGTTATGTATGTATTTCAGTCCAACCATCAAACATCAAAGTAACCAAAGCGTTCATTCTAGTACAATATAAGCTCAGTGAAGCATGAAAATAAATAATATGAAATAAACATAATATGTATTATAAAAAATAATTGCGTATTACTTGTGATTGTGAATGATAATGAATATTATAAATATGTGTGTTGTGTGTTTTACTGTGTTTTATTTATTACCCTTATATCCTGGTACTGACCCTGTATGAGTCTTGTTCCTTGTTGGTATTTCTGCTATTGGTATGGTAGGGTGATGAGGTAATATGTAGCTATATGTGTAGCTTCGCTACAATATGATGTCACCTACTTGGTGTGTTTGTTTGTTAACTTTGTGAAATTGAGTTGGGCTTATATTATGGATTTTTATTCAAGGAGAAAATGTGATCCTTAAAAAATTAAAAGGTTTACGTGACGAACTAAAATGAATAAATAATAAATTTTAAAACACACAAAACAGTGTCTCTACAATTGCCTTATTATAGTTTCAAATAAAAATTCTTTATATCCCCGCAAACTAAACCGCTGTTAAAACTTATGTAGTATTTACTAGCGTGTACATTATATCGTAAAGAAGCTGACTTAAATTCGGCCATAACGTGAAAGTATTCGTAAAATTTCTCTGAAAGGTCATAACGTACGTTTATCCGCCGTAAACGTGGAACTGCTACAAAAATATATTATTTCGTTACGTTATGACAGGAATAACAAAGTTACCCTCAATAAAACATTTAGAAGGAGCCATCGTTCGTTAAAACCTTTCATGTAAAACCAGCGAAACCTAAATTTTCCCTCCATTTCAAAACGCATTTTTTTTTTAATTTACCGCCGCCGCATCGAATTCAGCCAGTCAGTTGCCAGTCTTTTTATAAAATTTAGAATAGCTAAACTTTTTCCTTCCGTTTTTGGCAGGATTTTTAGTTTCGTATCTATATCATCATTGAAAAATCTGTATGTAACTACAACTTAATCCATTGTCATACTTAATAAAAAATCATAACTTTCAGAAAAAATCTTTGTTACTTCATAATACGTTATCTTATTTATTTGATTTTATAAGCCACGTTTATACGGGTTTATAATTTTTGGGGTAAGCATTTAATTTCGTAAAGCCTTTTTTGCGTTTATCAAATATAGTTTAGAATTGCGCATTCCGAATCTACAAAGTCACCCTGTTTTACAAACCAAATGTGGCATAAGTTGAAAACGCATTGAATCGTTACATTTACGACTGACAAACCACAGATAATATATGTTTACGTCCTCCGTCCTCGCACGTGTACAGCACAATAACAATAAGATCAAAGACCTTGTTCACACCGACACGTGGTTCGTAATAAAATGTTAGATCTAGCATATGAAGCGAACACTGTCAATCATTGACTACATTTATTTATCTCTATATGAGAAACTAATTAAAGTTTAGTGTTTATAATTATTTCATGCAATAACATTCACAGATTCAAACATATATAAATCAATTAAATCAGGTAAAAAAAAAATAATATTCCTGTATTGTTTTCTCATATAGAGAGGTTTCTTAAGACCATATACCAACCCTTCATCATTGTACATTAATATCAAAGTAAACGATTTTTTCATAGTTCGCTGCTAAAATATAAAACGCCAATCATTATTAAACTCGGAAGAAATTCGAACATGCATTAACGTCGGTAAATATTAACAATCCATTACGGGGCAGCTGTTTTAAAGCTTAACTCAAATCTTAACTCAAAATAAAGGGAACTTGCCCCATGCATCGCCGACGGTCAAACAAGGGGCTTTTATTGCTAACGAGTAGGCAATTTTAGCTCCTTATTTTCTGTTCTTCGGCATACAAGGGGTTAAGAAATAAATGCCCAAAACGCAGCAAGGTTAACGGCGATTTTTATATTTTTGCTACAGTTAAAGGCGGACGGAATGTATGGTTTATAAAAGACAATTATAGGGTTAGTTAACAAGTGAAAATTGAAATGCTACAAGATGAACCATCCAAGACCAATTTTGAAATGACAGGCACAGCAGTCAGTCGTTAACAATCGTATTTGCAGACAAAAAATGAACACTTTTCCTCATCAAAACATTCCTTACTGTACCCAAAGAAGTTTCATCAAAAATTACGTTCCATAAAATGTTAGTACAAACAAGCGAGTAGGATCCTTTGTTACATTAACCCCATATTAAAGTTACAAGCAATTATTTGGCTCGCAGTGCGCCTTGCGTACACATGCAGGTACAGACTACAGTGCCTCAGGGGCGGTAAGGATGCACTCCCCTCTCCCTGAGGAGCAGAGGAATGTACCTTTGTAGGGAAATCTCGATTGATTTGTGTATGTTATGTTTATGTTAGAGTTGTGTAGATTTTGATTTGTTACGATCATGTTATGATTATAGATTACATGGTTTATCCTTTAATGCCTCCCAGTATGAGGTCTTATTGTTACCATGTGAACATACACATGTGAAATTAGTATTAATGATATATAAGATTTTTTCTTTTACACGCAAAAAGAGGGTCGAAAATTGACACGAATATTAATGACTGGCTGATCCGCGCGGCTTCGCTTCCGTAGCATAGTGTTATAAGTGTAGCCTTTGTTACTCGTGAATAATGTAGCTTTCGAATGTTGACAGGTTTTTTTTTATCGATCCAGTAGTTTTTCAGCCTATTCATTACAATAAACAAACAAAGATTTCTCTATATAATCTCTAATCATTTTGAACTTTTTTAATTTTGATTCACGCACACAAAGCTTTTAGCTGTCCGTACAACCAAAACTCGAATTCACTATTATAATAAAAGTAAAGAATAAATAACTATGAGTTCTAAAAACGCACAGGTCCCCATAAAACCATTTAGATACGATAATTGATTCGCATTTTAACACTTGGCGTTTAAATCCATTGTTTCTGAATTAAAAACTTTTCATTTGAAACGCATTGAGAAAAGTCTTACTTCACATAGTATTTCACTTATTAAAACAAGTATTATTTGTGAAAACGCATGTGAAACTGTACTAGTTTTATGATACATAATTCCATAATGATAATTGCATGTTATATATTAAAGGTATATTTCCTCTGTTTGAATTTCTTATAAAAATTACAATAAAATTCACATGCACTTAACATTGTATACAACGTTATCCCCAGTCACGCAGAGTATAAGAAAGGCCGTCATAAAATAAAGCATTTTACGTTATAATATAATTTAAATTCCCAGTGTGGTAGCGCTAGGGTCGGCTGAGGGCACATTGACGGATGCAAACTCCCTAGCGATTTCACACAGAGTACTGAACACGTAGACGCAACATAATATAAAGTAAATGTCTTGTTATCAAGTAATACTTTATTGTTACATAACGTTGAATTGAGATTCACGTTATCTTTCATTATTTAAGTAATATTCCGATTTGCATTCCAAATGCAAAAGACGTGTCGGTGAATTCTAGTTTGGATTTATTTGACTCAATCATATTTTTCTCTTACTTTAGATATTAGGGTTATATAGTTATTGATATTGGGGCTAGGTCCAGGTAGGACCAAAATCTATTTTTTACCTAACGTATAAATCAAGATCTTTCATTTAATACCACACACGGCTATATTCATATGAATATAGCCGAGTGTGATCCGATCGCCCATTTCATCCCTTCTATTTTCGTTACCCCCTCAACGATTTCGCTTATTTTTGAACTCAACATTTTCTATAGTTTACACTCTTTGTCTCTGAAATTTAACCAAGATCATATGATCGATACTCAAGTTATCATCGAACAAGGTTTTTCATACTTACATACATACGATCACCCGACCATTTCGACTCTGAGACCTTCGCTCGGTCAATAAGATCACAAACAAATTGTTCTATGTTCTCGCTATAACGTTCTTTTTTAAATAAAGTCTCTATTTATTCTGATCTATGGTCAGAACCCGATCACTAGCGTTAGTTAGAAGCGACAGGGGACAGGCCCTAACGAAGGGCCGGGGACATTTTTATGGTCAATTTGAACCTTCGATTGTTCCCGATTGTAAGTTTGGCGATAGCTTACTGTAATGACACTTTATTCCGGCTTAAGGAGTGTTTAAGTGGGACCCTTTTTACCGATCACGAAAAGACTATTGTTTGGATACTGTTCTTTATTGCTTGACGTTTTTGATTAGACGTTAGTTAAATGGATAAAAATTTGATCCAAGCCTTCATGCATGGAAATGAAGTGTGTTAGCTCAAAAGATTTCAGTACCTCTAGAAATTGTAGTATAAGATTTTATACATAGAAAGAAAGAAAGAAAAATCTTTATTCATTATAGGTACATTTATCGCTTACTTACATTATATTCCTTATTTTAATAAGACCTATAAATAAAAGGCCATGCACTCAGCATAAAGTGGACAAGTTTTTAAAAACTTGCCACGCTGATTTTCAGTGATGGTCTAGTCACCACCACCATATGTGACACGCATTAATAAAAAATAATAATAAAATGTATAAATATTTGGCCTGATGTTTCATCAGAGATATATTGTATGGCATACAAATTTTCCCATTTCTGTTCTCCGAAGCTGTCGTTTCTGTCGAAATTCACACTTGCTAGAAATAGTCCCAACCTCAGCCAAGTGAAACAAAATCAGCATAATGCTAGAATTTAAATACACGCTCATTTTTGCTAAAGCGATAGAAACAACCGAGATAAAATAGCAATTCTTGTATTACTGGGGCATTGCAAACATTTAATGCTAACCATTCTTAACTATCAAGTAATCTGAGGAGCGAACAGCTGCGACCCCCAACCCCCGACCCCACGAACCCTCGACCCCCACGGAATAAAAGTCCGTTTGTGAATTTAAGTGCGCTCTTTGGAAGACAATATCGTACTTTATACAGCTAATGCATATGTGTACTGGTTAACATTCGAAGTGACGTAATGGCTGAGTTCAATTTACTGGGTTACGGCTGTTTTATGTGAGTAAATAGATAAAGTGCGTTTGTTTTCATTAAATAAGTATATGGTGAAAAATTGTTGCAGAATTTTAATGCACAAGCTTAAATATAAGTGATACGTAGCTCGTACCGTGTTGACACGAATCAGTTTTCCAGTCTTTTAACATTTCGACTGTGGAAGGCTTTTTAAAATTAAAATGTATACAAAATTGTGTTAAATTTAAAAAGTATAAAACTCTAGTTAAAGTAGGTATTAATTAAAAGTTAAAGATTGTATATGTCAAAGGTTAAAAAAATCATAGCTCCAGTCTATCAAAACTGTCTCAATAAATTATAAACTCAAAGGACTAATGAAATACAAAGGACGAACGTAGATAAGTTTAATGAGTGCGATAAATAACAGAGACAAATTGCCGACAGATAGTCTGAACCCGCGACCCGCGTGATAGCATTGTGCGGAGACATGTGTTCTCAAATGTTTGACCGTGTATATTAGTTATTAACTAGTTGGGTATCGTACCCCCAATTATCTTTTGTATGGAATTCAATTACCGAATAAAAATAAGTAATTTCGCTTTTTATACCAAACATGAAACACATACATTTTCACATTTATAATATTAGTAGGATGTTCAACAGTTTTTATTTTATCGATTACAAATAAAAATTTAAGGAATTTACGAAGGGGATATTTTTATGACAACAATTAAGTGTTCATATTTCGCATGGGGTAGCTTAATTTAATATCTTTTGTCATCCATTATAGTATAATATAAATTGATGTCAGTTTTATGGTAGACCGAAGCTTTATATTTATTTTGGGATAAATCTATAAAGATTGAACTATTAAACTAGACAAAGATTTCACAGTTCAAACTCTAAACATTGAACATCAAGGAGTATACAAGCACTACTTCACTAAAAATATTTGAAAACCCGGCAGCAAATTGAGTAATTAAATACAAAACCAATATACTGTCACTCGTACAGCTTGTCGGCTGGTGTCAAAAGCGGACTAGGGTTGCCTTAATGCTTCAAGCGGCAGCGAGTGAACGCCAATAACTGTAACTTAACCACGCTTTTTATGGAGTAAATAATTTTGTTACAGACCCTATTCTATAACGATACACGGGTAAGCTATTTCTATATCAATAGCATAAGTTAAATAGTTTTAAGGTACCAAGATAAGTCTGGAATGTTGATTGAAAAGTACAGTAAAGTCGCGCTTTTCTGATCAATTTTACATAAGGGGCAAGTTCCTACAGTTTTTTTCACGTCTCCACCGGTTATCGAGCCTAGGTCCGTCGCTGCAAACGCTGAGGTTAACCTCTGAACTAACAAGGTGGTCTTTACTTTGCAAAATAAAAGATCCACAACAATATACTTTTAGTATGAGCATGTCAGCAACGCGAATCTCTCTTCACGCGATTTAACTAAAATGTTCATAAAAGATTAACGAAGAAGATACGAAATGCACAACATTATACATTCAAGCTAAACCGTTTAAAGCGAAAATACTCCTCGCAGTCTCCATAAACCTGCTTAAACTAATCTAAAGAACTACTCTTACACAACTTAAGAATTAATACAAAAACACGCTCACAAATTACATGCTCGCAACACCTTAGATAAAATCTACGAATGTAAGAGCTGGGTGCTTCAGTCCCAAGGAGGGGGAGGGGAGCACTACCTCCCAACTCCTCAGAAACAAACACACAATTTAAGAATGCCTTTCTGCTTCGTCCATTGTCAGTAATTGTGATATCCTATACTGAGTTTAAAATGTGAGACGATTTATCAAAGTCGTTTTACTTTTGCTTCGACGATGTCGTTGATAAATGATCTTTTTGTATCAATTTCATTACTCGGGTTATTTTAATTTGTTTTTCCTTACTCAATTTAGATTGTAAGTGATTAATAGTTTCGGTTAATGAAATATATTTCAATCCTGACGCCGAAAATTGAGATGTAGATAATAATTAGTGAGTTTATACATCAATAATTCTTAACTAGATTATTCATGTAGAGAAACCGTTAATTTTATTATCTAAATTTGGAATTTATTAAATAACCGATTAGATCTTAGCGCAGATTGAATTAAAATGGATCCTGTTCTCTTACAATGCAATGATGTGGAAAGGAATGTATAGATAAGCTATCATTTGTTTGCAAGGAATTTTCAATAAAGAAAATGAAAGATTGAAACGGCATTCTCGAGATTGCCATGAATAACAATAAAGCGGCGGAAAGAATTACATTGTTTCGTAAACAAAAACACAAAGTTGCGGATCAGGCCGGTGTCCCAGGCATAATCTGAAGGAAATTATTATAATAAATTCCGCGAGACAACGGCGAAGCGTGAACTTGGCAAACTCCGGGAGGAAAGGTCCAAAGTTTGTCCAAAAAAACCCGGAAAAGCCTAAATTTATCCCCGTCATTTCCGATGTCTGAGTGCGTTCGTAAATATTATACCGACCTTTCTTTGTTCTACGCTTTAATATTCGCGGGTTGCGTGACCGAAAGGCTATTAACGGACGAAACCTGTGATTAAAGCGTAAACTTTTAAGACGTTTGGTTCGGAAACAAAAGGGAATCGTGATTGACAAATATCAAACGGTGTTCTGATATTCGTAATTAGAGTTCCCGACCGGACAATTCGGAATCGCTGAGGAATTTTATTCTTCGGAATCCGAAGCGGGTTTTATGAAAACTGTCCCCTTCGAGATTCCGTAATTTTGCTTTGAGTGATTCCGGCGCGGGCGGGCAGATGGTGCGATATGGCCCCTAGTTTTATGAGTCAGTAGGCAAAAGTTAGGTATGGTCGTAAAACAAAAGGGAATCTCGAGGGCGAAATAGTAATAATTGAGTCGCAGATTTTTCTTTGAGATTCCGTCGTATAAAGCGTTTTATTAGAATTCGGTTGAAATATGCTATCGAATGGAATTCGGCTGTATAATTTGGACTCACCGTTCTGTTTGTAGAAGTGTAGGTGTGTAGGTTGTCGGCATCAGTCCTCTGTAACAAAAGAAATGCTTCGTCAATTTAAATTTTACGGAAGAGTTATCGTTGGTTTATCGAACGTATAGTAAAGTTCTCATGTTAGAGTTAACTTTAAAATGAGATTATCGTTTGCGTATTTGGCGTCAAGAGAACAAGTCAGGAGGATACTTGGAATTGGATTAGCAGCGAACAAACCGTAGTTTTGCGTCGCTGCATGCATATTCATGGCAGGACCGCTCGAGCTTCGCTGGGCGGCGCCGCACCTGCTTCAAAGGACGATCTATAACTGTTTGGATATGACGACCACTCGTGTACTGTTACAGATCTTTTTTGTACAGTCTCCCCCGGTAACGGTTTTGGTATGTTAAATTGTGTTTAATAGGATTACATATGCGTATACACTGCAGAAAAACTGTGAACGTTCTATATAAAAATTAGTACACTATTTTGATAAAGCTTGAAGGGTTCAGCCTGCGTTTGCAATGTAAGCGGAAACAATTGATAATTAACGACATCACATTAGAAACCTCAAAAATAACAGTATTTCTTCACAATTTACTGGATGTTATCATACATTAACACTTTCCTCTGGAATCACTATATCTATTAAAAAAAACCGCATCTAAATCTGTTGCGTAGTTTTAAAGAGATTTAAGACATATGAACAGAGAAAACGACTTTGTTTTATACTATGTAGTGATTAAATTGTAGATTATGAAGCCACATCATTATTCATAAACTTATTAGATTATAAATTACATAGTGTCCCATAACCAACGATAACTCGGCGAGGACAAAAAGGTCGGCTCATAACCTATAAATTAGCTTTAGCATAAATTAAAAAAAAAGCTAAGGTCTTCTCTTCAATTTGTTCCTAATTACAAACTATATAAATGTTTTGTGTCTTTACTTAGTACATTGTTACTTGTAGGTTTTCTCAGATGCGCTGATTACTGCAGGTACTATAGAAATCTTCATTATTCATGAGACCTACATTTTATTTTTCTGATAAAAATGAGTTTTTATTAACAAAGCAATATCAGTTATTTATCCAGGAAAGTAGGTCATATTTTATAAAAAAACACTGTTTTAAAAATATACGATATTATTTCAACATTTTATTTTTTAAAAGTAAGCATTTCCGTTTTAAGCAATACTCATGATTCAGTACAAATTGTTCGGGAAAATGACCTTCCAACAGAATGAAATGAGGTGCGAAATAGACCTACTAATATCCTACTAATTACCAATGCAAAAGTTTGTGAGGATGTATGTATGTTTGTCACTCTTCCATGCAAAAAGTACTCAACCGATTACGATGATATTCGGTATACATATATAGGTAAGGGTTCAGAATAATATATAGGTTACTTTTAATTCCGGAGTTGCCACAGGATTAGAAGTTATGCGGGAGATATTGTATTCTTAATCAAGTAATAATATTTTTAATTTTACGATTTACGCAACCAAGGTTTTCTTCTTTGTCTCATAAGTAGTTGTCCAGAAGAGACCGTTTGTTTTTCATTTCATGAAAAGCTCAACCAATTTCTACTCTTCCCGTACATTATTAACACTAAGTTGTTGTTTAAGAGTCCGGCGGTACAGAAGTTTTTATTACGTTTGCAGTTGCGGCTAATATTCGGGTATTGTCCGGGCAGAGTGCCCTGGGGAGATGCTCTTACACGCGTTTAGAAGGAAATAAAAAGTGTGTGAATTCTCTTTGATAAAAGAATTTCGGGTTTTAGAACATATTTGTGGCGCATTTTGGATGAAAATTTGTTTGAGAATTGTGTTCTGTTATTTTATATGGACTTGTAAAGTTATTGTCCTTCAAAAATTTTTCTGTTTCCTGAACATAACATTTATTCATTAATAAAACACACAAAAACACGATTTGAAAGATTTTTCACCATTCAAACTGTGAATGAATTTTAGCTACATCTTTTTACAGTGACATAGGCTATATTAAAGGCTTATGTTATACAATATGCTACGGGAGCAAAGACGCGGGGAACAGCTACTTATTTTATAAAGGAAAGACCGAATGTTACTCACAAATCACAGTTTTTTCAGATAAAATATATCCAACTGAATTCAAACAATATCATATAACGTTATGCATAAAAAAGAAAGAAAACAGTTTCTTTCAAAGGCCATTTAGAATCTTTCATATTTAAACGTCGCCCATCACGCTTGTTAGTGTATGTTTTAAATTCCGGCTCTCAAGGCACTAATCACCTGCCTCGGCACACAGGCATGTTGACGTAACCTTCACTTTGAAACCTTTGTTAGACTCGTTACACACTTAGCGACGACAAAGGCACTTATTATTTCTTGCGAGTTGAGGGTAATTATTTGGAGCGTGCGGAGATAGACTGAAGTATATAGGTATCGTTTCTAGTGGATTCTCGTGAGTAATGAAAAGGGCAAATGTTGGTTATGTAAGGACAAATCAAAGATCAATTACCATTAAAGCTATTCAAGAAGATAACTGATTATTAGCGTAATTTTCAATATAAAATAAATCAGCAAGAATTGCAGGTATTTTCCCTTATTATTATGGATTAACGGTTGATAAACAACAGAGCTTAATACCTTTTGGATTCAAAACCCTCACAAATATGAGCAAATTTTATCACTTTCTGAGACACGACGTACCGTATGAAACAATTTTCTAGCCCAATTTCGTGGACCACAAAGGAGTCCCACCTGCTCGTGACGGAAAATACCCACACTAACCCGTCTGCACCGCTATTAGGCAAAGCTGGCTTTGACCGGCCTTTGTTCTCCGCCAATTAGTATTGAGTTAGAGCGTCTACCACACCTTATTGTCAAAGCGGAGTCTTACAGACGGAGAGCGGCGCAAATTCTGAGGGCGATATACATTGTGTTGTGTGTATAGCTGACATTGCGTGCACGTTTTGGTTTTCAAACGTATAGAGCGATGTATGGTGTGGTGCCCGAAACTGTCATAGATTACATGCTTTGAAGTTATATCCTTTGGTACGTAATCGAATAGTTGTGGAATTTTGGGAGATAGGAATTAATAACAATGCGTTTGGGTCTGACGAAGTCTTGGTAAAGTAACTGGATCTTGTTGATATTAATTACTCCTTCTATATATTAAACGTAAAGATTATTAAGTCTAGGAAAAAAAATGTTTACACATAGATTAACAGGATCGCTTAAATAGGCGAAGTTGCGGCAACTTGTAGACATAAAACAAAACGTAGAAGTTTTAAAGACTTAAGAAACCATCCTTTAGTCCTCAACGAACAATGCAACAGGACAATGCTAGCACGCGGTTCTAAAAGGCTCATTCACTCGGAATAAAATCCTTTTACATCCAAAAAGTTGTAACTATCCACAAGATTTTTATGAAAGAAATTTATTGGCTTTTTTGAAACGTCACATACATATTTTATTGACCACCGATTCGGAAGTGTATACTGAGAAACTGACAATTATTTAGCGAACAGGTGTATCTTGTTTTAAAAGGGTAAACAATGAGGTAATGAAGTCTGGCGGAATTTTTAATTTCCACTCAGGGTGTGCCATCCATCAGCTGGCGGGAACACGGTGCGGGTACTTCGGTAATTAACTCGCGAAGTGTTTGAAAAACGAAAATCATCATGGTTATTAGGGAAATACATGTATACTGGCTGTACTCTGTGTTTTTCCCGCGCATAATACGTAGTTATAGACAAATAGGAGTAGTAGGGAAATGCTTGATAGCTTAGAAAGAAAGTTGATTCTACACACACACAAACATGATAAACACAATCAAAGGAATGAATGAATGAATGAATGAATGAATGAATGAATGAATGACTTTATTGTATGTATACACACATTTATACAAAAAAAACATAAAAATAATATAAAACAGTACATATACAAAGGGCGCCTTTATCGCTTTTAAGCGATTTCTTCCAAGTAATAAATGTTTCGAAGACTAAATATAAAAAAAGAAATTCGTTTTATTTTATCAAAAATATATTGTGCAAAGTTACTATTGATTTTTTATAATTCAACAACTATTTTGTTCTAGTAGAAAACTGTTACAAGCATTAGACTGTTAAAAAACAAACAAGAAAAATCTAAACTTTTAAAACAATTCCGATTGAAATCCCCACGTTATCTTTAAACAGAGAAAGTAAACCGCATTGAAATTCACGAAACAGCATTCTTTCTGAGACGAGTGCACGGGAACCGAGTAATGATATAGAGCTGTCACTACCACCGCGTCGCGGTGCTTTGACAGATCTGCCACAGACACACCCTAACACATACAATTAAAAATATTATATTAAAGCTTACATGTTTATATGGCATAAGTTATAAGGGAGTATATTGATTTATGGATAAGTGAGCCAGCGTGTAATTAGTTGTATTCGGATGCAGTTAGGATGTTATGTAACTTTAACTTTAAGATTAATAATAATAATTAGTTATGTTAATTTGTTAGTTTGTTATGGTTAAATAGTATAGATACAATGAGATTGTCATAGTCATTTTATGTACAAAAATCTCTATAATAAAAAAAAGATTAAAAAAAAAAAATTAGTTGTATGAAGTCGGTTTATAATCACTGTCTTTTAACTCGGTGTAGACCGATAATTTCGGGTCGATTCGAAGGAACATCAGACGTTTTAGCGGTCACGTTTCTCTTCGCGTGCGAAGAGCGATACGGTCCAAAATTGTCCTACCTAGTTAAAAAGCAGTGAGTATAAACCGTCTTAATATAATTAAAAAGAAATGTTTTTTTAAAAATAAATAAAATAGTCATCAAAAGCTAATGTCTGTATTTGAAATATCACATCAGCCTATTAAAGGGATAAAAATCACATCAAAATTACTTATTTCTTCCCTCAGACTACTATAATATGCATCGTCTTTACGACAAAAATGTCACTCAAATTACTCAATTCTTTCCTCAGACCTTACATAATATAATACGCATCATCTTTACACATGGAAAGTACACCGCATTGAAATTCAGAAACAGTATTCTTCCAAAGCCGAGTGCAACCGAAATGGTGTAATGGTATAGAGCTGTCACAACCGCCACGTTTTGACAGCTCTGCCACAATAATGCATGATGTTAACTTGATCATTGAGCAGACGTGTTTGATAGAACGATAACTTTTTAATGAATAACTAAGATTTTTTTTGAAAAACGTACGTAAATTATGAACAAAAAAAAAAACATTTAAAAAACAATACAAAATCTAAGCAGTTTCTAACCGTTCTTAAATTATCTATCTTTACCACGTACCAGTGAAAGTACATCTACTGCATTGAAATTCACGAAACAGCATTCTTCCAAAAAGCGGTGCATCCGAACCCTCGGTGTAATGGTATAGAGCTGTCACAACCAGCGCGTTTTGACAGCTCTGCCACAGACAGACAGCCACACTAATGCATAAAATTTCGCACTGCGACCGCAATTTAAACCGATATCATATTCGTGATGTATGCTAAATTGCTTTTTGAAGTTTATCTCTGTTTATAAGATTTTCGCTGAAGAATCTATTCGGAATGTTCAAGATCTGAAATATGAATAGTAATGTTGGTATCTATAAGTAACTAGCTGATCCGCGCGGCTTCGCTCCCATAGCATAATGTTATATATATAGCCTTTGTTACTCGTGGATAATGTAGCTTTCGAATGGTGAAAGAATTTTTAAAATTAGTTCAGAACTTTTGAGCCTAATCATTTCAACCAATCAAACAAAATTTTCCTCTTTATAATACTAGTGTAGATAACATTCTTGATTGTCTTGAATACTTCAGTTAGACAAGATGATGTCAGGTGAAAATTGATCGCGTATAATAAAATTATTACAATGTTATTTTCGATCAATAGTAACAATAAACTAACATGAAAAGATTTTCTTGTGTTTGTCTTTTTGACCATGATGAAAAGTGAAAAATATTTAAATATAACAAATTATGTAACTAAGTCGGACAATTGGCGAGATTGGAAAAATTTTTCGGTGTTTAATAGCACCTGGTGGTGGAAAATGGCCCTGGTCGTGAAAAGTTACGAATGTGGACGTTTTGAACTGTAATTCATGCATATAGATGTGCCTCACGATTTCAGTATGTAGAATATATAACAATATATCTTGTAATCTATGCTAATATGATTAAGAGGAAATATTTGAAGTTTTGTATACATGTCTTTAACGTTTTCAGCACAAAAATCGGTCCAGGAGGATCGATTATAATTATTACTTTAGCATAAGAAAGCTACATCTCACTGAGTGACGACGGTTATAGCTAAAAAAATAATTTCCAGAAGTTTTGAGAAATTAGACAACATAATACGCAATAAACGTTTTTTAGCTAATAGATTAATAAAAATTATATTTAAATTATAAAAAACAAACAAATGACCTTCCATTTTCAGGTTTCAACGTCAAATTTGGTGAAAACTACGATATTGTGATTTATTATTCGATGCCAAGTACAGCGCACGGCTTATTGTGTAAAATAAATTGTGAGATAAAATGCTAATTGAAGTGAACAAAAACCCCGTCAAAATAACGAAGTCATGTCAAAAATAAATATTTCTTGTCAAAAATAACAATAGTTTGTTTTATTGTTACAGTTCAGCGGTTGTTATAACTTTGTTTATTAAAAAAATAAATGACGTGGTGATGCGTTTTTAATAACATGTGTTTTTTAACGTTAGAAACATAATATTTTTTTTATTTAAATTTAGTAATTGTTTGACGTGAGCATACGTTATTTATTGATGTTTGAACACGTCATTAAAAAGCATCCTCTTGTACCTTCTACGTGGATTTATAAAGCTACCCACTCTATTTCTAACTTTGACACAAAAATCAATGATATTATGAAAAAATTATTCTATCATATCATAACAAAGGCTTTAGAACTATATGTATACCTGCAAAGAACCACATTTTTAACGAACTTTAATAAAATTTCTAGAAAGTGCGGTTAATATTCGCGATGGGGAGGAAAAGTAACTAAATGGGCGTAAAGCAACTCATTTGTATGTATCAAGATTAGAATATTCATCGACAATCTGTTTGCAGCGTGGGCATCACTATCTGCGGAGCGCGCGCTGATTTATAGTGACGTTCGCGGTGAGTTATCGATATCGACGCTTCGTTTGATTGCCTTATTGCCTTTTGTTGGCTGTCCGAATATTTTAGCTTATAATTTGCATTCATTTCGCTAACAAAGCGAGCGATTTGTATTGCTCTGTTACTATTGTTTTCTGGAATCGCTCAAATGGAAGGTCGTGACTAACCAAGAAAGTTATTACTTGCACATTGAATCAAATAGTATCAATATTCGATATTATTCTAATAGCTATCGATTATAATAATTTAAGAGTCCGTCCATACATAATTAACCAATTTGTTAATAGTGAGTTATTTATTATTTATCAATATATTAAAATACTTATAAAATTCACAGAAAACTCTCAAATATAGATTTTCAAGTTAATATAACTAACATACATTGTTTATTTCCCCAAATACGTACGTATCTAACTCTGCAGATGTAAACTGTTATGTATAAATTGCACACCAAGTTATGTACAATGATTACGCTTACATAACAAACAGTGCGAAGACGAGCGTCAAGAGCGTTACACTGCAATATCACATTCAGAGCAGAATTATCGTACACTGCACATATACGATATTTATGGCCACTTTAATGCTCGATAAATTATGCACATCACTATTAACTGGCTGCAACTATATAAGAGTGTTTCTTAGTATTTTGTGCTTATTTAGATAAGAATAATAAATTTGATGTTATTTAGAACGAATTGTAAAGCCTGAAATTGAACTTAAGAGAATATAATTAGTAATCCATATTGACGAATGTAATTTATAAATGTGTAAAATATTTACTAGAACCTTTGTAGTCATAAAATATCTTTGATATACATTCATTGTTCAAACAAATTATACCGAAGTTACCATATGTATATCCTTTTGCCCCTTTTTCTCATATATTTTTTCAATATAATATGATGTTATCGAAAATGATTTTATTCATTATTCATCATCCAAACATTTGACATATACAAACAATTCAACATTCAAAAACATTTAGCAAAGGGAACGCAGACATTACACATTTTAGCATTAAGGAAAGGTTTTAATAAAATAATGTCGGGAACGTGAATTAATTTAAATATTTATATATTTAAGAGTATATAAGAGAGAGAATTAAATCAGACAATTATAATATTATAAGTATCGAGATGACTTAGAAATGTCTAATTTAATACGAAATAAAATCCAGTTAAGACTAACTATTTAGTTTTTTCTTGTATTTATCACAGGCAAAGCCGCGACTAAAAGCTAGGAATAAGATAATGATAAAATAGAAAAATAATTTACATTCAATATATGTAACTTATTACTAGATCCATTGAAACATTTCACATACATTGAACATTCGAAAACATTTAGCGAACGCGACGTACTCCTTCTTTCCGGAGTATGTACCTGCGTCCCGAAGGTTTTAATAAAATAATGGCGAATCGAAGCGTGGGCGAAGCTTTCACTTTCATATTATTCGCTTAATTTTTAATATCTTTAGAGCTTTGATGATTTTTGGGCGGAATTTTATATTGAGGTTTATTTTTATCTCGCTTTGCCGTCTAGTTGAAGTCTAATTGTAGATGTAGCACACATTTACATGTATGTATGTAGCAATAGCAAATCGTAAAGGATATTCCTTTATTTATAAATTTATATTTATGGAAAATGGTAAACTTTTGTGTAAAGTCGTATTTGATCTACCACTAATTAAAATTTAAACAAATCCAGTATAGTAAACCAGGATTTGTAATGAAAAATTACTTAGAAATGGTCGAAGTATATTTTCATATTACTTTTTTTTTGGAATAGTTTCGCACAGGGTCTCCACACATTCAAGCTAATATCTTAAAGCTCAAAGATACATAATCCTCGTTATACAACTCTGTGGCACTCCGCCAGCCGGTATATTTTATATTAAATCGTTTAAAGTGCGCCTTTTTATATTAAATACACATCGATACGTGCGAATAATTGTACAAAATAAGGTTACACAGGGACGCGACACATTTCTCCAATAAATTCGTATTTTATATCTTAACTAGCTGCGCCCCAGGGCTTCGCTCCCGTGGCAATATCGGGATGATATATAGCCTATAGCCTTCCTCGATAAATGGGCTATCTAACACTTAAACAATTTTCGAATCGATTAGTTACTGAGTTTAACGGTTCAAAAAACAATCTCTTCAGCAGTATATTAGTATACATATACGTGTGAGTTGTCCCCAATACGGTCACCCAGGGTCTCCACACACTGGTCCTCGCGGCTCAAACTCAAAGATGCATAATCCGAGTTATACAATAGTATGGCACCCCGCCAGCTGGTATAAATGTTTGATTCCGTGCCACCAATTTGATTCCTCACTACTTTATTATTAAAGCGGAGGAATTTACAATGCCTCTACGTTTTGGCAGTGATTGTACTTCGATGAATACGCTTCTGTTTGTTCGAGATTTAAACAACTTCAACTTGTTTGGAAGAAATAGATATTCTTACAGTTTGTGTTACAGTTTACAACTTGAAATGCGGGTACGTTTATGAAAAGTATTGAGATTGAAAATTGTTATTCCGGTACATGTTGTCAATTTGACGACCCGATTAGCGTAGTGGATACAGCAATGTTGCGCCGGAAGGTGTGGGTTCGATCCCCACCAGTAGAAAATTATGATGTGATGAACATTGTAATATTCTACTGCCTGGGTGTTAATGTATCTGTAGTATGTATTTACAAAATAATGTTTAAGTACGTCTATCAGTTATCTAGTTTCCATAGTACAAGCTTTGCTTAGTTTGGGACTAGATGGTGTTGTGTTAAATGTCCAGGAATATTTATTTAATCATGTAAATCGGATTTAAAATGTGAACTAAATTAAAGAAAGACGATTATCTTTTTTTCAAGTGAACCTGTAAATAGACTTAAATAAATTAATTAAATCTCCGATATTGACAGCGACGTTTAATTCCGTAGAAGAGTTTACAATATCAAGTAATTCGATATTCCTGTCTCGATGGAAATTCGAGTGACATGCTTTCTTTATTAAAACCAACGAACATTCGAGAGCCTTCGATATTGTTTTAATTTAAAAGAAAACCTAAGCACCTCCTCGAGAGTTGCTAGAATTTTCTTTCACTAAATACTTTTGAGTACTAGGGAATTTCTAGTAGGTATTGATTTCTTTGAATTCAGTTTTCACCATTGATTTATTTTAAAATTTTACTGTTAAAATTAAAATGTAATAAAAATAAATCGATTATAAGTGCTTAGAAATCATAGAAGAAATTAAGTCTACAAGAAAGCTATCAAAAAACACAATTTCTTCACTATAATCAAAAATAATATATCAAATTCATTTCGTAAATTCGAAGTTAAACCGTTTAAAAAAACAAACTTTCATCATTATAAATATACTTAAAAACCTTGATAAATAATAGTAATAGACATTTAGAAAGCATTCAATCATGTTTACAACTATACAATGTACTTTACGGTTCAAATAACTGTTGTAACTTGTGACGTTTCACAAGTGTATATAGGCCGCAGTAGCATCAGAAGTAGGCCTTCAACCCTCGGGAAAGGTAAATACCTACGAGGGTTACTTAAGACCCGGAATAACCCACTTTTAACACTTCCACAACTTTTGAACAAAAGACGGAAAAATTCGCCCATTCTTGCGAATTTTAAATCTTATGAGACGTTTTTGTCTTGCGTACGAAGTTTATGGTTGAAAGCAAAAATTTTAGTTGCTTTAAAAAGGAGAAATATTATACAAAATGTATAATTTAATAATATCAAAATCGATTAACACTACCTTCCATTAAATATTAAAATATTGTGTATAATTTCATTCATATTAATAACTGAAGTGCAACTAAAAATATTCAAAGTTATTTTAACACCTAGTAATAAAAATACCGAAATAATGCCTATAAATATCAAAAAATTGACATAAAAGTGTGAAGACATTAAAGGTCATAACAATAATGGCTCCATTTATGAGCTATAAGGTTTTATAGAAGTTGTATCATATCATTAGCTGTTATGACACGAGTTTATTTGGAAATTATCTTTAATTTAGTTTCAAATTATCGGCTTCAGATATTTTCTATATAATATAAACAAAACTCTATAGCAATTGAGAGATTTGTAGGCCTAAATATTTTGACAAATTAATAACGAAAACAAATTTTGATTGCTTGGAAGTTTGTATCTAAATAACGCCATATCTGCTGAGCACATCTTTATATATGTATATATAAATTACGTGTCTCAGTGTTTATTCGCGATGGACTTCTAAACTAGTTAACCGATTTTAACCAAATTTTACACACCGTGTGCAGGTTGACTCAACTTGAAAGATTGGATAGTAGTCCACGGGTGCGAAGCCGCGGGCGAAAAGCTAGTTTTAATATAATTCTGTTCAGTTTTTCATAACTATAACGCAGATGTAAACTTTACATAACATTGTGATTGTAAACTAGTACAGTTTAAAATGTAATGTTACCGTCAAAATTCTTAAATAATATTTTTATAATGATTTATTACAATGAAGCTATACCACAATAAATATAGCCAGTAACACCAAAACTATTATAAGAATACAAGTATGAATTCCCGAAACCGCACGCTGGCAGCGATAAATTAAAGTTCCCTTGTTTTCCGACACGAAACTTGAACTTAAGCAAATTATAAGTTAGGGGACATACGTCAAGGAGGAATTTCAACTTAAAAGATATGGTTAGCTGCGAGACGCCAGTTTAACATAAACTTAGATCTCGGCTAACTTGCAGGCTAAACTCAGGCATAACTTAGTGTTAAATTAGTTTTAATTTTGAGTCTACATTCTTAGCTAGATTGGGAAACTTGCAACCTTGGACCCTGCTGACGATCTACGTGACAAGGTACTCGGCTTGTTAGAAACTTAATTAGAAGCCACTTTATAACTTGTTTGAAAAATTAAATCCTTAATTTTTGATAAGAAAAGTCTCGAATCTTATATTGAGATTTTAGGTACTTTTTGCTATCACGCTTTAAAAGATTAAGCTCTAGCAATCTATACATATAATAAAAGAGTAACCGAACCATTTCTGTACATTGAATATTTTTCAAAAAGAGTAATTGGTATGCAATATGTATGTTCTATAGATACCAAAACCATGGTTAAAATTTTTTTTTTCTGTTTGTCTGTTTGTCTGTTTGTCTGTTTGTCTGTTTGTCTGTTTGTCTGTTTGTCTGTTTATCTGTTTGTATGTTCGTCAATCACGCAATAACCACTGGACAGATTTTGATTGAATTTTACATGTTGATAGACCATGATTAGGTGCAACTTATAGGCTACATTTTATTTGAAAAAAAAATTTTAGGGGTGGCTTTCCATACATGTAAACGGAGGGTAAAAAAATAAATTCGCGAGTACATCATTGTATGAGGTGTCATTAGATAGGTTTTTAAAAATGAAATAGAGGTTTCTAAATGCGTTTTTTGATAACATACATATTTTTTGAGATATACTCTTCTAAAGTCGTGAAAATGTCATACCACGTGACAATGAGAGATTTTGGTTCAGTTGCGGTCATACCTTTTATACTCTAAACGTATGGATTAAGACGTTAAAACACTCAATAAATTCTCAAAAACTTAAAAAAAATGACTAACTCTCCGCCCGCGGCTTGCCTCGCGTGGGCTACAATTTTATGTTTTTGAAGAGGCGCGCGCACTGTGAGATTTTGGTCAAACCTATTTCCATAGAAAATAATAAAAAAACTAGGTAATAAATAGACTTGCACATATATCAGGGGTCCTGTGGCTGTCATTTTTTAATCTTTTGTTGTGCGCCTCTAAAAAATACAGAAATTAGTAGCCCACGCGTGCGAAGCCGCGGGCGGAAAGCTAGTTATTAATAAAGCAATGTTTTTGATCTTTGACCTTTGAGAACCTTTGATATTTTGTTGTCTAGGGTGTAATTTTGGTCTTTTTTTAGCTTAGTTATTTTCATGAAATTGTTAATACTGAGCGAAGCGAAGTCACAGAATTGAGATGGCCGTGCGTAACTAAGATAAAATATGTGAAGATGGTGAAATGTGTGTGGGTGTTTTCATATGAATACAGCCGAGCGCGGTATCAAATGTTGGGAGTTGGGAGCGAGCCACTAGTTTATTATGTGTTGAGAAACAATTAACGTAGAAAATAAGAACATTTAACGTTTGCAGTAAATGTTAAAATAAAAACGGGTTTTAAACCCGTTATATAACGTAAAATGACGTTCTAAAATGACTTGGTTTGGGAATTTTAACATTGCAGTAAACACATTATCCGTGGGATAAACAGGCTATATGCAATAAAAGTTGTTTGCACGTCGTCACCGCGTGCTGGCGTCACGCCAAGGGGCCCGGCGACATCGGCGTCACGCTGCTGGAGGTTCAAGCCAATATCACCTTTATTTACACGCAATAAAGTTGAGAATACCATCACAGTATCATGTATTCACACGTATATTCCCAGTTAAACACTAGTTCTTAATCAAGTGATCTCATATACCATCAAAGATTAATATGGCGAAGAATATTAAACTAATTCCGGCTTGCGTATAAACTACAATACAAACGTTGCAGTGACGGAGGGAACTAAAAATCTAGTTACGTTTCAATCTCTCCTGTGAGATTTATTCGTCGGCGAGTTATTGTGTCATTCTGATTTCTGATCACTGTTTGATACTTGTGTGATATACGACTAGGCAATGCACACAGTTTATAAATGAATTTTTCATTAACGCTTTTATGGGGTATATTTACGAATCAACAGTGTGCAAAAAGTTATTTTAATAAACTAATATAATAAAAAACAACATTGTATTACGAATTAAAGCGACGAACATTTTAAATATAAATATATAACCGGACAATATAAAATTCATACCGCAGTATGCATATACACTACAATATTACAAACGTTGCAATGTGACGGAGGGAACTAAAAATCTAGTTACGTTTCAATCTCTCCTGCGAGATTTATTCGTCGACGAGTTATTGTGTCATTGTCATCACTGTTTGATTCTTGTGTTATATATGACGATTCACAACCTTATAGTGTGAAATCCATTTTCAAATACACGTTGATGGAAGAATTTATATATATTTAGAAGTAATTTGACGAAATAAAAAAAAGTTAAAATAATATTATAACCAAGCAAGAACATTTTTTACTCCATATTTCGTACTCACCCAGATACACATGTATACGGAGAAAAAATACAAAAAATAAAAAATATAAGACTAATTCCATTGTTTGCATATAAACTACAATAACACAAACATTGCATGTGACGGAGGCAACTAAAAATCTAGTTACGTTTCAATCTCCTCTGTTGTGAGATTTATCCGTTGTGTCGTCGAGTTATTGTCATCATCACGGTTTGCAACTATTGACTAACTTATTTAGTTATTAGTATTATACAATTTATAAAACATTTATTATATACCTTATTTTAAATCTTAGTTGTGCAAAACAGTAAATTCTGATCCGTGTTTCTCGAAAGCTCCAAAAGGTTACATTTTATCCCAATCCACGACAGCAAAGTTACAGGGGAAAGCTACTCTTCCCCTGTAACTCTGCTGTCGACATAATTAGTCATGGTTACCTAACTTCATACACCAACCATACATACCCATATTGTAACGTGGGCGGGCTATGAAAATCTCGTAAGGCGCTTATTTTATGAAAACCAGTTTAATTATTTTACATGAGTTTTTCGTAATAGATGCCTACGTAAAAGGAAACTCAGATTCGATAATTGTCAAGGCTATCTATTAAATATGAGTAGGTACTTTGGAACACAGACATGTTAAACAGTGTAGTTTGAAAATCTCGGTAAGACTGTTCATGGTTGTGGTACTCTTGAGTTAATAAAAGTGTAAATACACAATTTACACTTTTTACGAAAAAATTACTTTTGTAAAAAAAAATTTTCTTAAAGGATTGTAAATACTGCACTCTCCTGTGTAAATACTGCACTCTGCAATAGAAAAGAAAATACACCGATTTTTCTGTTGGCATTCAACAACAATTTTCTCCATCAGTTTTTAACATCTTTAATTTTGTATTTATGCACATGCGAGGTTTTCGTAGCCCGCCGTCGATATGAGGGTAGTTCGTTAAATAATTCAGTGATGCAAATGCGATTCTTTGTGGAAGCCTTTAAACCGCTTTAATTAGTTGCAGCGAAGACGTAATTATTTGTTAAGTGTTTTATAATCACAAGCGGGATGAATTTGCGTTTAAAATGTAGGACGAAGTAAAATATAACTAGTATCTACGTAAGGGGAATTTTTCGTAATGAGAAAATGTTTTTTATGTTTACAAAAATATATGCTTCAGGAGGACGATAGTACCCAAAAATATTAAACGAAAATAATAGTAGTAGAAACAATGAGACTAAAAATTAAATTTGAAAATAATTGGGGGAATTTTTATAGAAAACTACTTTTCTACATTCAAATAAAAACTTAGATAGCGTACATGGAGGTGTTTCCACATTCAAAATGTAAAGAAGCAGATAGCGTACATGGAGGTGAAAAAAACGGCTTTTACTAAAAACTGTTTCAAAATACGTGTATAGTAACGACATCGCACCGAGTTGAATAGTTTAGGCCACAGTTTCAGACTAAAAGCCTAGGTTTTCGCTAGGCCTCCATTACGGCCCATCGCTCACTTATCATCGTTGAATAAATGCCTTTTAGCCTGAAAATCTTAAAAAAAACTGTGAAAGGAATTTTTTGAACAATATTTGAAAGAGTTTATAAGTCTGCACGAACTTTCGTTTAGATAATCTATGTAATCTTAATTATTGTGTGAACAAATAAAAAAATACTTATTATATTACTAATTAATTCAGATAGTTTGAGCTTAAAAATGTAGGTAAAGTATCTATTATTACATTAAAATTCATTATTATTATAATTTAAGATCATTTCATCTCAACGAAAAAAGGAGTAAAATAGCGAATTATAACAATAAAAAAAATTGCAGACAAAAATATCTAAGCTAATTGAAATATGGTACAGATATAGTATAGCTGATTGAATACGCCGGCGCAAGGAATGAAGTAATTAAAAACTTTAACACGCATATAAAAAAGCATTAAGCGGACTTTAATACAGAAAATGCAAGACATTAACGAGTCGCAGGAATCGGGTAAAAAAGCGTTTATTTCTAGCCCAATTGTATTTGCAGTAAAAATAAATTAGTTCGTTACGCTGCCAAGTGGCCAAAACATGTACAATGCACGTAGTTAGTTTGATATCGGTGAGTTACAATTATTGCGTGAATAGATAGTGGTTTGTTGGGTCTGCTATTTTAGATATGTTTTAGTAGAAGCAAGTAAAAATTACGTCAACTTTTTTTATCCAGACGTCGACCGATATACAATACAATACAATACAATATACTTTATTTAGCACCACAATTATAAAACAAAGGACATTTGAGGTATATAAAACAATATTTAAGGTATTTTACATAATAAAGAAGTCTATTTTATTCTGTTTCTTGTCGTTTTAAATAATGATACATAATTTTATTACAATAAAAGCCAACCAGACTGCGTTTTATCTTCTTAATTATACATCATTTTTAACTTAAAATTGTCTAAACTCTTAATACTTTTACAAATAAAGTCTTCCATAAAACTTTTGTATTGATATGAAAATACATCAAAAAATAATTAGCCAAAAAGATAGCGCTCAGACAGATGCTCTCACCAATATCCAGTACTTGATTTTTACTAACAGAACAGTAGATATCCACGTAGTAATTTTGGCAATTGAAGACAAACGCAATGACCGTCCAAAAGTAAATTGTTGCGAATTTGAAGCCAATCAGCGGCCCGCGCGAGCCAAGATGTGTTGTTCCTCTCGACTTTACGTGTCGTCTTTATTCCTCGCAAGTGAGCCATGAAACAAGCGTCGTAACTTCAATATAATATTAATTAAACTAATAGTTAAATTTTGATCCTTTGATTCCGAAACTTCAATGATCATGAAACGGCAGTGACACAATGAAACGTAGAATAATGAACGTTAAACATAGGAATTGGCTCAATGCACGCTTGTTTGTGCTTCCAATTATATAAGGGTCCATTGAAAATCCTATAAGTCTATTTATATTACATTTGCCATCGTCCATTTCTTCTAAATTCTGTCCAGAAAGGCATATATCCCACTTCTGATGTTAGTGCAGCGATTCACTTAATATTACGACGCAGTCTTTTGCTTATATGAGGTCAGAAAATGCAACAAAAGACGGATATGATATTATGACGTCAATGAGTAGTTAGACCTTTTAACTGTGCGTAATCAAATCTTCGTCAACGTTTAGCTTTTCTTCGTTAGTTAGCCTACATAGGATGGATTGCACATTGTCTGCGATAGCGGTATTGTGATGGACGGATGAAGTTATCATGAAATCAGGAGCTATTATACAATTATATTAATAGGTTTGATTTGACGTTGACTTCTTGGTATGAGCTACGTTTTGATTATAAAATGTTACTTAAGTATCAGACAATTATAACGTTGATTAAATCAATAATCACAAGTCGAAAATGTATTCAATTCTGAATAGTAAGTAATACATAAGGAGCGATATCTAATTAATATAGTTATATAATATAGTCTTGTTTTTTAAGGTCAGTAGTTGACACATTTCTAAAAGCTAATTGTGCATGATTGTCAATTACACGCGCACAAAAGGACAGATTGATTATAGTGTTAATGAGATTGATAATTGATTAATGTCCACTACAACGCCTAATCCACGAAGGATTAGAGCGTAGTTAACTATTAAGCCACGTATGCTATAATATCTAATAATATTACAATGCAACATATAAAATATAAAAAAGCAATTATAATGGTATTGGACAACAAAAATTTGCCGTTTACGCTTCATTTGTTATTTTTACAAGCCTATAGTAGACTCAAATGATATGGGTACAAATCAGAAAGGTTGCGAAATAAAATGTTTATTTATTAAAGAGGTTTGATGAAAAGAAACTTGATAACTCACCGTGTCGTATTGAAGTCATTTCAAATAAATCTTAAACCACTGCATTCCTGAAATCTCGGTTTTCCTAAAATAAATTCGCTTTCTTAATAGCCCCCCGTCACTGTCTGTTGCACATAGACATACGAAGAAATTCCGTCGGCTTTGTTTTCCAAATTGAAGCACTTATTTCGTTCGCTGCAAGATTTGCTTTATCTAAAAGACGTTATTTATTCACTAAAAGTAGTCTTTATATTCTCTGAGGGAATATTTTGAGATGTTACGTTAGAGAATTCACTCCGTGTAGGGATATTAAATTTCTTCGATCTATAAATTATGTTCGTTTTGCGGGTAAAAGGAAACTTTATAAGCGCTTTTACAATGATTATACGGATATTAAAGTTTACTTTAGCATTTATTATGAGTTCAAACCTCCTTTCAATAAAGAATTCAATTCCTTCTCTCTCTCTCTCTCTGTCGTAGTTGAGTGGAAATTTAACGAAAGTCGAAATAAGAAAACAGCCGCAGTGCCAAGTGCAATAATTTCTCTTATCGTAATATAACAGGAAACTTCCCTTTCCATAATTTAATTCGACCCAGAAAGGCGCATCGGCAACTTATGACCGAGGCGATAAAGCCTCGCTATGTCTTGTTGAGATCATTTGACATAAACTCTCAACAACGCGAGTGATTGCCCGTAACAAGGAAATATTTTATGAAGCCCTAAAAGCAGCGAATTTTTGTTTCCAAGTTTATCCACGGTTTAACCGATACATAGCCTGTAGGCTATAACCGTATCTAACCCCTCAAGGAGGCTCGTTACACTTTTATCGCGAGACCCGGGATCATAACACGAAGCCATACCTTTATTAAGGTTTTTGTGAACCGCCTTTTTTTGGGATAAAATATTTTATGGAGTTTTAAGGTGCTGCGTCGTTGCTAATCTTCGTGACCGGAGTTTCTGAGTCGTTACATTGTTTATAAGGATATGTTGAGGTTGTAAATTGTCTGGATAAGTTATTTTGGGTGCTGGGGAATTTATTGGACGCGGTAAAAGCTGAATGTTTTGTTATCTTGATGTAAGATGAGGTATTGAGAGACTAAATTAGGAACGTAAACACTAAGATAGTGTTTAAAACTAAAATTAGAAGCTTTAACTAGTCTTAAAGAGACGATTAGAAAAGGTGGGGTCGATGACAGGAAGAACAAATCAAGTATCTCAAGTAAATGCTATATATGTATATTGTTCAATATTATTTTTCTTTTTTTAATCTTTGACTGAGGAAAGTCATAAGCTTAAAATTAAATCTTCTACTAATGCAAGCTTAGTCGTATTTGTGTCATAACATTATTCAACCAATGATACTCAAAACGCGATCCCGAACTCCCAACCTAAAACCAAACCATACAATTTTATATCCAAACTAACGGAGCCAAATTCTACTAATTACCTATTGAAACTATCCGAATTGTCACAGCTAACAGTAGTTTTATTCGAGTGCACATAGTACATCGTGATGGTCCCGCGTGTGACCCGTTTGAAGCCAGTTATAGGTAATTTCCTTCGTTTGATTAAACCCACTTGTCGGCTGAATCGATTCGCGTTGGCTCTGCTGGTAGCTATTAATAACATTATGACCTTATTACCTGTAAGGGTGGGGAAAACTTGTTAACGTATTTAATTATCAACGTAGTATCGCAGCTTTCGATTGAATAAAGTGAAGATTTGAAAACATTTGGATTGCCGTTTTTTTTACTTTTTGGCTTGAGTCGTAAATAAATACTTTCCTTCACTGCAGTCACTTCAGCAACAATATTATCAATGAAGTTAATTATTAGCGATCCAAATTTGATGCCACTTAGAATTAAACGAAAACCTTTCCTTGGCTATACGTCAGACAGTCAGTCAGCATTTAGTTTTATATATGACTGACTGTCTGCTCATGTCATGACTTAATGCTGACTGACTGTCTGACATAGTTATTTATCAACGCACAGCCCAAACCACTGGACGGATCGGGCTGAAATTTGGCATGCAGTAGATGTGATGACGTTGGTATCCGCTAAGAAAGGATTTTGATCAAATCTCACGGGATCGGGGAAAACTATATCAGTTGATGAAAGAGTGGGTCACAGCTAGTGTCTCAATACATCCCCGAAATTTTACTTTTGTTTCATTAGTCTTTGCAATAATGAAAAACCAATCTATGAATGGCTTTTATCGTCTAGCATTACCGTTAATACACTAGCTTAGCGATGACGTAACCGTCTGATCGATTGAAGGCCCCCGCCCACCAGGAAGCTGGTCGTGGGCGGACTGGTAGCTCATCCTGCGTGACCTTCGTGTGTATGTTATCTTACTAGTTTAATAGCACGAATTTGTTATTTTATCTAGAGCTTAGCAGTAAGTTGTCGGTTTAATTTTCTTTTTTCAAACTGGTAAATGATGATAATATAATAAAAAAAAATTTAGGCAAATTTTGTCAATAAAAACTTTGACTTTTACCGTTTAACTAAAGGTCTTAAAGTTAATAGATCGTCACCGGAGAAAATATAAAGATTTTTAACAAAAGATTAAAAAAAAACAGCTGCCTCAAGTTTAAATGCAGAATTGTTATTGATAAATCACCTTGAAAAATAGACTATATCCGAAAAACGTTTATAATATTATACAAACATTCTCCTATTTAATTTGATGTATCTATCGCATTTCCTTGTGAAGTTTATTTAATTGGAAAGATATACAAACGTGTTTATTTTTATCCGCTGAAGCCTTGAGATTACGTCAGGCCAGAATGCACTCAGGCATTAATGGGAAAAGCAATTTCATTACCGATAAGGAGGAATAATTAAAATCGATATCTCGGTCTAGGATTTATAGGCGACCCATTCGATACATCGAATTAATGGCCCATAGAATTCGAGTTATCTCATTATTGGTGAATAATTCGAGATAGCATCGAGTGCGGTTATCGATTCAATAATCGATAATGTGTTATTAACCTCAGATCTGTACGGCGGCTGTTAATAATAATAGCTTCATTTGGTAATATAGTCGGGTTTACGTGGTTTCACAGCGCATGAAGAAAGCGCAATGCGAATTCAGAATGCAGTGCGATAAAGGTGCACTAGTTTCGTAATACTGCTTGTTTATTTAGTCAAATCCTATTATTATAAATGCGAAAGTTTATGAGGATTTATGTATGTTTGTTACACTTTCACGCACAACTACTGAACCGAAATCTAATATATTAAACCAATGCTTTATTAATTGCGTTATTTATTACAATTTTAGACATCTTCAGAAAGGTTATAGCGTCTGGCTTCTTGGATTTATTTGTATCCGCAGTCTCTTTTGCGTTCTACCGCCAAATAACTAAAATTCTTTCTTCCATTCCTTCTAAGCAAATTAATAAACAAACCATAAATAAAAGAAAAACTTCAACCAAAGCCGCTCTCACAAAAACCATATCAATATCGTATATCAGGTTGGTTCAGCACAAAAAGTCAGTAAATATCGATCAGTAATTGCTGATAATTCGCAGCAATTACTGGCAATAGCGGCGGCGCCTTACACGGCTTTGTTTATGGTTAGATCGCCACTGCATGTTAACCTTTATTGGATTCAAATTAATATGAGACGTGCTTAAACGAAATAGAACCTTCTTGCTTGACTTTAATGATAAATATTTTTGGCGAGCGTTTTTTGCATGTTTATAAAAACATTTCCATTTATTAGATATTAATAATTTGTTCATTTCATCGTTCATTAAAGTCAAGATTTCGAATAAATTTCTCATATGTTCTGACAGATTTCAGCAGGACATAAATTTGTGTTTCTTTTAATAATATGAAATAGTCTAGGGTAATCTTAGATTGCAAAACTTCTAAGCAGAGGTAATTCATTTGTATTCAATAATAAATATAAAACACAATCTGATCGTCAATGTATTCCGTATCACGAAAGATGAATCCAAAGAACAAAACAAAGCGGAACATTGACTTTCAAATGAACTTCGTGTAATATTAAGTAAGGGCGCGCGCACACTGAGATATTCAAATGGCATGCGCAAGCGCAGCGGCGTGAAAGGTCGCGTGTGCGCTGCATTGCGCGGAATTATACTTATGCTGATAGACGGAATAATACGCTAAACAAATTTTGCATTAACGAAATCTTTGACTTCCTTTGAAAGAAGCCAAGGAATATTTGAGCCAAGCCTACCAGCATCACGTGACTGGACGATAATGAAACTATTTACGGCGAAAAGATGAAAGACACAGTAATGACTGGTAGGGATTCCAGCTGCTATTGTTGTTATTTTTGTTATTTATTAATTTATACCTAATTATATTTATTTAAAAAAAATTCACATGACTGTCAGTTCTGATCGCCGTAACACCAGGTGGCACTGTAAATCAGCGCTGTTTGTGCATAGCACTGCAGCAAATGCTGAGTACCACCTTTTCACTAGCAGGCAAACACTTTTATTTTTGTTTATCTTTCCATTCTATTTGTTTTTATTTTTTTTTATTATATTTTACTCTTTTTGTATAATTTTATATGTTGTAGTGTTTGTCTGTAGTAAATAAATACATTTTTCTTTCTTTCTTTCTTTTCTAATTAAACAAAACAGTATCGTTTTAAACGAAAATGCGCTGGTTTTTGCCGACCCTACAGAAATGGCAAAAAACGCTCCGTATGTGAAATTTGGATTAGCCGAAAATGAACTCAGAGTTTGTACTATAGTTTTGAGCATTATTTTATATCCGAAATCCGCCTTACTACATCTATAGACTAAAACCCGTGCACACCGGTCGGATATTAATATATACATCGCAGGTGCAAGCGAGCCGGTCCGGAGGCTGCGATTCACTACACTTTCTCACGACCATACTTAATGACCTAGGAAGTTTATGATTGTATGCCTTTATGGGACGGTGACTTAAGGTTTGTAACAATGGGAACCGGTTAGTAAGAAGTAATTTTTCTATGAAGGTAGTGCACGGTGAAAATAGCTTATAATTATTCAGAAGAAATCCTACTTCCTACTTATAGGTATAAGAATAAATGCGAAAGTTTTTGAAGATGGATGTATGTCTTATACATCAGCGTATGTATAATACACATCAGAACATAGGTTACAATTTATAATGACCTTGGCGCAAGTAAAAGATTGAGGGAGACTTCTTATATTAAGTGATCTACGTTTGTAGTCGTATAACCAAGTGTTGTTTGTGACGCATTTTGGTGATTAATGAAGGGAAATAAAGGGGAACAGAAGCTAGCAGATAGCAAGGGAGTAGCTAGCAGTTAGCTTTTCTTGAACTTTTCTATCTAATCATTTAAGACATTTGATGACTCTAGTTAAGACTAGTACTGGCTTCCTTTACTCAATTTATTTAATGTCTTAGCTAATGTTATGACGCGGTATGACGTAAAATAAATTATCGATGTTAATCTCATAATGAAGTGTATAATATAGCAGCCTAATTGGCTGATCTCGGCTTAATTAATTACCATTCATGGTTTTCTGGCTGATGGTTTTACTGTATTGGCTTTGTGTAATTCACATAAAGCTGGGAAATCAACATAAACACTACTAAAACTATTAAATTACTTGTTTATGTATGTTACCGCATATCTCCCGCGTTTAGTCTATACAATGTCGGTGTCTTTGTCTATTTTCAATTTAACAAGATTTTGCATCGACTTTGTATAGATTTCAACAAAAATAAGATTAAAGTTATTTTCTACTTTTTAGAGTGAGGAAGTCGGTTCTATTTTTTGTACATAAAAAGTTTTGAATATATTATTTTATCATAGAGGGTAGTGATCAAAGCCAAAAATCATTAAAATTATCGGAATCACTTGAAAATGAATAAACAATGACCTAATTTGCCTATTAAAGAATCAAATTCATAACAACAACAAAAAACTGTTTCGAATTATTAAATAATTGTTGATCCTAATCTGTATTAAATTTATGAATGTATATTTATATGAACAGTGTAGGTGTACGTATCATGTGAAAACTGACAACTTAGAAATAATATATTAATAGGTAATATGATCCTATAAGATAATCTCAACAAAAATGTTAAAATTCAAAAACTGGTTTCTCAGTGTATCTACCGTTAAAAGCTCACAAAATATGCACAACGTATAAATACATGTCTCTGGCATATCGAATGCAAAGTTGTGGACAAACAGCGCTTTAGCTTCAAGTTTCAACTTGGTTCCAACTTCGATACCTCAATACTTCCTCGATCGATTCTAAGTTAAATATTTCAAAAATGTTTGGTGTTACAATGTTGGAGGAATGTTTGGAGTTTGGGTTATGTAATGTTTGGCAGTGTTTTGAAGTTGGGAAATTGTTAAATTTCGTTTTAGGAATAAGTTATTTTTAAGTCGATTGTATTTTATACGGTTAGTTTTATAATTGGGAATACTGAAGCGATAATCGTATGATTGCTTTTAATTGCGATTTTTATTTCTTGTTATAATAATAATAATAGCTCCCAGACCGATTTCGGCCATGGTGGCCAATCTCAACAGAGACTAGGCAGCTGCGCAGGAGACATTATAGTGCACAAGTGTACGCGCGAACACAGGTGCACTCTCTTTTCCTTTTACTCTCATAACCCGATGGGACGGCAGACCTACACGACCGGAGAGAGATCAGGCGCAGGACCGACGGCTTAACGTGCTCTCCGAGGGGTGTTCCAACACCGCCAACTTCCAAACTCAGGGCTGTTATTATGATTTCTTTGTCAGAGAAATCCTAATAACATTTTTTTTTTGGCCCCACCCGGGAATCGAACCCGGGACCCCTCAATCTGTAGTCAAAGATGCAACCACTAGACCAACGAGGCAGTTATTATGAACCTTATATAACAGAATATTTTTCTTTTCACAATACTTTTTATCTTATTGTGCTAAATTGTGTAATTTTTATTAAATGTCTTGATAAACCGCCATTAACGGCGACGAGACAAAAAACACCATCATTAAACAATAAAAAATCACCAGCATAACCTTTCCCAGTCAATTGGTCAACAATTGAAAGGTTACAGCACCTGCTCCCCGGAATGTTAACCACGTGCTGTATTTGTAAACAAAAACTTAATCCGCCATTTTTATTCTGCGCGCGCGCACGACGCGGCGCGAATCATTAGTGCTATGCGCTTTGGAATACCTTACCTTAAGGAGGGGAGGAATGATTCATCATGAAGACTGATATTTATTACTAGCTTTCCGCCCGCGGCTTCGCACGCGTGGGCTACTAATTTCTGTATTTTTAGAGGAGCACAACAAAAGTTAAAAAAAATACGATCGCAGGACCATATATGCGCATGTCTATAGTTTTTTTAATAATTTTCTATGGAAATAGGTTTGACCAAAATCTCACAGAGCGCGCGCCCCTTTAAAAATACAGAAAATTGAAGCCCACGCGAGTGTAGCCGCGGGCAGAGAGTTAGTTATTTTTTGAAAGTTTTTGAGGATTCATTGAGTGTTTTAACGTCTTAATCTATACGTTAAGTGTATAAAAAGGCATGTCCGCAACTCAACCAAAATCTCACATTGTCACGTGGTATGACATTTTCACGACTTGAGAAGCGTATATCTCAAAAAATATTTATTTTAGCAGAAAACGCATTGAGAAACCTCGATATCATTTTTAAAGACCTTTCCAATGAATTCGCGAATTTATTTTTTTACCCTCCATTTACATGTATGAAGAGCCACCCCAAAAATATATTTTTTTAAATAAAATGTAGCCTATAATTTGCACCTAATATTGATCTATCAGCTTGTGAAATTTTATCAAAAACTGCCCAGTGGTAATTACGTGATTGACGCACATACAAACAGATAAACAGACAAACAGATAAACAGACAAACAGACAAACAGAAAAAAAATCTAACCATGGTTTTGGTATCGATAGAACATACATGTTGCATACCAATTACTCTTTTTGAAAAATATTCAATGTACAGAAGTGGTTCGGTTACTGTTTTATTATATGTATAGATTTTCGCAATGGTGCTTGCGTTTCACATGATGTTATGAGACTACTGCATAGACACTAGTAATAACAAAGTGTCGTAGGTGCATTAGTGTCTTTTATTCACGCCTAAACCAATGAAACGATTTGGACGACATTTTGTACCAATATAGTTTGAGACTCGAGACAATACATTTTTTATCACAGGAACGTGAAATATACGCGTGTGAAACCGCGCGGCACAGATAGTGATTAAAATATACGAGAAGCTATTAATTATACCACATATTTCAACTATAATTTTAATGCAAAAGTTAGAATTGCAAGCAATGCGTAGAACCGTAATTTAACTAATTTTAAATCCGAAATTAATGAAGCGCTCTGCTCATTTCCACTTGAAACATCAAACAAGTTTTTACATCAGCTGTCATTAGCAGAAAATTATCATTAGTGTCGCACTAACCATCATCAGGTCATTAAGTGCGCCACCCGATTGGTCGGTACACCATAACGTAACGTCGCTTCGAAATATTCAAACGTTAAATTATTTGAGAAAGTTGAGAATGAGAGCTTAAGCTGTCCTATATAATGCATATGTGTGCCCTAAAGAATACAAAACGGACAACAGACTTATGTCCAGATCCTATAATAATTAGTTTACTTACTGACAGTACAATATCCATTAGTAGGCGTATGTGTAAAGCGTATCTATAATTAAGTTGACGTTAACATAACTACCAAAACTTGGTTGCAATTGGTTGATTAAAACCAATCGTTAATGAAAACGTTTACGATCTATCTGTTAAACTATGACGTTCCGTCGTTTATAGGAACCGGGCCTGAGAGGTCAAGCGTAGAACGTATGGGCATTACTTTACTTATCTATATATCTATGTATCAATAATATTTTTGAGCTTATGGGAATTTAAAGGTAGACATAGCACAATACAGATCATAGTATTCGGTCGTCTATGTTGTACCGGTCAAATACCGACAAACGGATACACACGTTAAGTTGGCGCGAAGCGGGTCGAGGAGGCCCTCACAAAGCCTCCAATTCACTCTTAAATTATTTAATACTGTGCACGTGACCTAATTTCATTTATTTTATCGCTGTAGTTAATTAGCTTCCTGAAATACATTTTTGTTTTTGTACAATTTTACTTTTCATATTTAACGATTTTAATTACTCGGATGATACAAAGGTGGGAAATGCCGGATTATAATTATTTTTCGTTTCATGAACTTGTACTGAAAATGAAATTGACTTTTATTCAAATAAAATTTATTTTAAGACTTAATTATGAATGAGAAAGTGTAGGAAAGTAGTGTTTTCTATTTATAAAGCGTACAAACATACAAAAGAAAAAATATTGAAAAGAAACATGTCGTAGTTCGTAATATGTGTAGATACGTATATGAAGACTTCATTTGTTTTTAATTACGTACGTACTAAATTACATAATCCACAAAACCATAAATATGCATTGAAGCACACATTTTAAAACTAGTTTTCTAAACGAGTCTTTGAAAACATTTCAAGAGTTTATTTTAAGTTTATTTGTACTAATCTCTAACTATTTACGACTGAAAACATTTCTAGGTGAAGAAAAGTAAATATTAGTTCTAACATGAAATCTCGGATTATAATGAAATAATTATTCAGCAATCAGGAAGGTAATCAAGGTACCTCTTACAACCGCGTATAGGATAATGGTATTAGCAACTTATCTAATGAATAGATGACCCGATTCTAACTAACTCGATTATCAACGGATGTGAGGTTATAATCGTTATGCGTTGTGGATCGCTAATTAGCATTTGAACGCATTTTTTGTTAATCATCTTTGCCCTGCGAGGTAAAAAGGTGAAATAATGCAGAAAGGTTTGCTCTATAAATGCATTCTTCAAAAATATCGGGTGGATTTGAAAAAAAATATATCTGATTTGTTATGTCTGTCGTGGGTATGTCTGAGGGACAGAAGTTGTTTATAATATAAAGCATGGAATTGCATAATTTGTTAAAATAAATTTAAAAAATAACTTCGGTTCCAAGGTAAAATTATCGTAGCTAAAAGTATGCTTTACTCTACTATAATGATCAATTTTATACTGAATATATCATAAAAAATACCAAAGTAAAACATAAAGATATCAATATGATATTTTAAATTCACACGGAATATTTAACGAGATAGTAAAAGAACTTCCTTGAATACACGGACATCAGGATTTTATAAAAAAGGCAAGCAAACTGACGGTGTATTTATACTTCCGACGAGAATATTTATAGTTCTGAATAAAATGTGTCGGCTAGCAAAGCCAATAGTTACGGCTTATCAGATTGTCTTATCAGTTGATTTTACTGAGCAAATAATGTGTCACATACGAGACCTACTTATTTTACATCACATCCTAGAATATGCAAGGATACATGAAAATAAACAGAATTTAATAGAAATAATAGAAAAACACTTTATTTCACACAAACATACACAGAAGAGGCATACATGAAAATAACAAAAAACGAGTGCAAGTAGGCGGCCTTATCGCTAAAGAGATCTATCGATATCAAGGCAACCTTAGGATATAGGAAAAGTTAATTAATGAATAGGATAGAAGATGTGCATAGCTGTATAAAAATACAGAATGTTATATACATCAGAAAAATGTCTGCGGAAATCAATACCTTCTGATTTCGAATAAATTTATTTTTTAATTGATGTTCCACTGACACTGTTAAGATAAGATAATATGTTTTGTAGATATGTTAAAATACGTAACGATTTTCAGCTGATTTATAATGATATATAGCCCATTTATAACTAAAGAATTACGTTTCATTGTATCAAAATGTACAATTAGAATAGAATAGAAACTAATTCTTTACAAGTCCTTATGAATAGTCACTTTTATAACCACTGGTTCGTAAAGTCGATTCTATTTATCTTCAGTTAAATATAAACTATTTCCTCACAAAGTCACAAAAAGCACTTTAAAAGCTCAATAAACACAATACTATTATGCTCGGAATTGATGCCTATTTACTTTGCAAGTAGGTTACGAGTCCCACGGGCAGGAATATCAATGGGCAAACATTATGCCGAGTGATCTTAGGATTTCATTGTCTTTCTACCTTTTTAACTTCCGTATATTTTATGTCAGAGGCAGGGAAAAGAGCATACAGTACTGATATTAGATTACTACTGCAGCCTGTAAATACACGTAGATGCTTTGCCGGCCTTTGGAGATGAAAAGGGATAAGGAATGGATTTATTAAAGGAAACAAAAGAAGCACTGAAGAGGAGGGAATACAGGTATTGAAATAACATAGTATGTTCCTGCTTCTTCTACTTTCTGTGAGGACTGGTAACTTCCCGTGTACCGTCTAATGCGTTTTCATTAACGAGCGATTATAATCTACCAATGGGAATCACGTTACCCTAGTTATGTTAACGCCATGAGATATTGAGTACAGTAGTACGTAAGTAATACGACTCTTTTTATTTTTATAGTAACTAGGCATTACAGTGCCTCTACTCTACCAAAGGTTCGTTGTCAACATCGAGGTCCGTTTCGCATTCCTCGCAATACGAAACAATTAATCGACAATTGATATACCGGTCCACTCCCTGATGTTCCTCATCCAAGGTTTCTTCTACCTTCTAACACTTTGCAACCCCCTCGATGTTACGCACGACTATCACACATGTTAAATATTTGAAAGAATCGATGGCTTTAAAAGGTCATGTCAATTAGATTGAATAATGTAAGTGTTCTATCGTTTAATTGAAATGGACGGCGTAATTGAAATGTGTGGGAGACGGTTTTAGACAGACTTGTAATTTTTATAGACAATGTATTTTAAAGAAGGGTGAGTAATAATTTGAATAACCTACCGCGTAGTTATTTAAGAATAAAATAAAAGTCATCTCCTGTGTTGTTTTTCTATGCTAATACTAAATTGGCTCAGAAAGTACAAGTTCGATTTCGATGAAATTTTGTACAGAGATTCTTTGAAGCCCTAGAAATGACATAGGATAGTTTTTATCTGGAAAATCCTACGGGAACGGGATATATACGCGGGTGAAACTGCGGAGCTGAGCTAGTAATTGATAAAATTAACTTACCTCACATATCTGTGACTCGTAGTTTTTATAACTGCTAATTGCCATTGATCTGTAACAAAAATGTTATCAAATTAATTTGCTGCTTTAAAATCAATTATAAAATTGGAAGATTTTTTGCACTAATAGTATCAATGGTTTACTTAGTAATAGAGTACATAAACTCTATTCTATCTAGCTTTTAAAAGCGCTGCGAATCAGGCCGTTTAATTAAAATAGCTAGTATGAAGGTAAGTGCGCTAAATTAAATAAATTATAACGGAAAGTTTCGTAACTCGCAGTTTTACAGTAAACACTGGAAATTTTAATTTCGCCGCTTTCGCCAACTTGGAGTAAAACTTAAATGGCTAGTAAGAAAATATTTGACTCACAATCAGAGCCGAGAAATAGGTCAGAAGCAGTGGAGATGTATTTTTAAGCCGCTCCTTGCGACGGTTACAACTTGCATACAATAAGGAATTCGCTTCGTTGAACTAAGAAAAGCTATAAAAACTGGGAATTTTCAGATTTTATGGCAATTTTTTACTGTGGAATTAGCTCGTTGTTATTCATTGGTACAGTAAAAAATATAAGTTTTAGTACCGTATTTTCTCGTCATTACAAATTCAGCTTTAACATTGAAATCACTCACGTATTTCGATAGGGTTATAAATATTTTGTATAACGTTAGAAACATCTATACCTATTATTTTCTAACAAAATATTTTAGCCGTAAGAACTATAGCATTGCATGTTTAATATATAACAATTTGATGATTTTAAAACAAAATTATAGGAGTCGTATTTAAAATAATAACGAGTAGAAGGTCGTTCAAACGAAATAAATATTTTACTGCCATATTTTATTCCGAAAAAATATTCGCTATTTTGTTGACATAGAACGTTTACGATAAATAATTTGTCAAGCTCAATTTCTCCGTCTAGGCTTTACGAGGGTTTCTGGAATACTTTAGGAAATCCAGGTTCAGGTCCAGACCCTTATATTTATCACGCAGGTCGCTGGGGAGAGCACTAAATGAAATAAAAGGAATTAAATATTATATTTTGTTGAAAATATTTATATTTTGTTGGTCTTGTTTCTGATAAACTGTTTATTTTTGACGTTTGAGGCAAAAGATAAAACTTTAGCTTTGTATGGAAACATTTGTAGCGAAATGTACTGCTTTATTTGAAATACTACAGAAACTAGAAATGTAATAAACTGGGAATAATTCATCGTTCTGCTTGGTTTAATAACCTTTTAGTCATGTAAGTATTATGAAATGCTTTCATATGTACATATTTGATATTACATAATTAATTTGTCAGTTAATTATTTAAGATTTTATAAAATGATTTCAGCTGAAAATTTGACAATAATTCAAATGGTTGACCGAAATCGATAAACCACGAAGTCCGTTAAAGTATTAATATTAATTAAACGTATATAAAACAATGTCTATAAAACAATCATTCTTGATATCTTACAGTCGGTGACAACAGGTTGCTGGTCTAAAGTTATTATAACAAAACAACAGTTTGGCTTCAAATGTAATTTAAAACATTTTCTACAAACTGAGAAAAATTGCTCATTGAGTAAAGTCGAGTATAGCGAAAAGACTATTTATTATCTTTGCCGAAGTTTTTTTGCAACTTCGTTAATTACACGGCACATGTTACCCATCAGAATCGAAGCTTTTTTGCATCTACCTGCATGATTACGCGTACGTCCCGACATCACAAACGCGCGCACCTCACGCTCCGTCCCACCAGTCCTGTCCCCACCTGGCGACACCGGCTCAACAAGTTTTTGTAGCTCCATTCATGTTTATAGACTATATGTGATTAATTCATGTTCAGCACGATTAAAATCATTCAGAGACGGCGAAACTTCCTCTTAGTTCTATTTTTTAAGCGAATTCATCTTGTAAGATGCTTTTCATATAGTTCTGAATTATCTTAAAAAATCTAATTTAAATTTGGTTTTCATCATATTATCGTAAGTATATTTAAAAGATAATAATTGTATAATTTTAAAATTGTTATCAGAATTACCTTAAAAAACTCATTTAAATTTGGTTTATCATTGTTTAATTTTAAAATGTTGTTACATTGTTCATTGTACGACGTAGACGATTATTTAAAGCTTTTAATACAACCTTTTTTATCCTTTACGTGAGTGTAGCTTTGACAGTAAATGTTATGCATAATGCTTGTGCTTTATTCTCTGCGACTACACGATTATTTACTTATGTTTGTATAATTAGATTGTTTTTTTGTGAGAAGTAATGTGACAATAATGGTTTGAGTTAAAGTTTAAAGTCACGTAATGTTTGTTTGAACATTGAACACGGACGACATTAGTGGTTAATAGGTGATCAAATCTATGTTCGATTGTACTAAACAATACAAGTTTTTTGAAATATTTGTGTAAATAAAGGAAGAAAAGAATATTTGATTTAACATAGATAATAAAAATAATAACGAGACTATAGCGAGAGCATATCATTAACATACTGTTAATATGTTGCTACTTTTTTGCAGTATGTGAGACAAAAGTTGGATAAGCCTTATAACAACAAGAAAGATTTTTATGGACTGACTTTCTTTTTTTAATTTATCAATAGATCACATTTTTGCATCATGCAACTGTATTGAGACATATTTACACTAATAACAATAACTCATAAAATCTTCAAGGAAAAGCGGTTGAAAAGCAAAACACGAGCTATTTGAATGGAAATCACAAGTCTTTGAAATGAGCGCTGTATCAAATCGTTGACTCACAAAAGATTACATTTGCATAGACATGTGAAATAGAGATTGTATCCCTATCGAGTTGGCAGAGTTTGTACGATCATAGTAAGTTATACCAGGCTTGGATGTTTAAAGTTGTAAGTACCTTATCTTTATAATTGTATTTGAAATTTAAATATCCTAATTTTGATCTAATTCGGTGGTTCTGCAGTGCAGATGTCAGACTGGATATATTTTTACCAACATACTATATTTTTTTGTGTTAAGTATCTTCGTCTGTATGTCAGGGTCTTCTTCGCACTTAAACCACTTAACTGATTTGAATAAAATTTTGTGCAGATATTGTTTGAAACTATAGAAAGGACATAGGATATTTTATCCCGGAATTTCTAAGGGAACGGGAGAAATACGCGGGTGAAACCGCGGGAAATAGGTAGTAAGCAATAAAGTGTTTTCATTTCATTTCAAACTGCGCTGAAATCATTATTTTATATATGTGATATACCCACTATGACAAAAGGCGGGTAGTTAGATATTTAAGGTGAGGTAGGGTCAGTAATTATAGGCTAAGTCGTAAGCGGCTTACGTGGTTGGCGGCCAATTGTGATAAAAATTAACTTTGCTGGGTGACGAGATATGGGGTTCATTGCTTTATTATAAGATTAAATTTTAGTGGAGTTAAGGGACGGCGTCCATTGAAATGAGGAAATTATAATATTGTCTATACAAACTTTTACTACTTAATCATAGATTTTAGAATACAAATAACATCATTTTTCTTCTCTCTATTTGAAAGAGTACTCTTGAGTAAAACTTTTTTTAATTTGAGTCCTAAAAATAGATAGTACCTTATTTAAGTTAATATCTATCCTAGAAGCCTAATAACCACTGTCACTTAATTGGTATCCGTTAAGGGGAAGTCATTTCGTTTATATGATTTTGGGAAATATTTAATTATCTTTTTTATACACTACACTATCTCAAAAGATTTGGTCCTTTTCAGTGTCTTTACTAGGTCGGTCGTCAAGGAGGTGGATAGCAACATTAACGTGGTAAAGTCGATGGTAGTGAGCCTCTACATGTATTGTATAACTTTCAAAGTCAAAGTCAACTTTGTCTATGATGTGCAGTTTTAGTCTTTCAATGATGTCATAAACTAAACAATTTTCTTTAAAAATACCCTCTTTTATCTGGATAGGATTATAACCTTAAAAACAAGAACAATGGAAATATGAAAGCGATCGAGTAATCGGCTTGAAGGCAGGTGCAGGCGCTAAGCCGTTATAAATGAATCACATTGACGCAAACGCCGCCAATTTACGGGAATTTTACAAAATCACTCAAATCTTTTACATCGGAATTTCTGCTGAAAATTTGCGAAGACTTTACATGTTATGTAGACTAGTGTTAATAGTAATAAACTATGACTTATTTAGGTACTAGCTTTCCGCCCGCGGCTTCGCCCGCGTGGACTACAAAATTCTGTACTTTGTGGATTTTCGAAGTAGAAGTGGTATGAGAATTTTTAGAAACGTACGTTTGCAAATATATCTCGTTAATCCCTTTAATAAACTATTTTATTCAAAAAAAACTATCCAATAATTGCGATTTAATAACTGTTATTTTTTAAGTCCGAAGTATATCCTGAATTAAATATAACAAAAGTGTCACTGTTCATGTTTGTATAATTCTGATAATTCATTTATAATTTGTTTGCAAAATATTTACATTTTCGATGTCTGTCGTATACTCCTAGAACGAAATAAACTTGTATGTTACGCATTTAACGCATATTTGCTTATAGACGCAAATAATAACTTCTGCATGTTGGTTAGTCTTTGTTGAGATTGGCCGCCATGATCGTAATCTACTTTGGAGATTAAGAGAAGGCTACATTTGTCATTAAAAGGTACTGTGCAAACTACACCTAAGAAGGTTTAACTCAGTGTACCTACGCGCATTGATGATGTTTTGATGTATCACTTTGAACCCAAATATCTTTTTTATTTATTAACCGATTTGAACGAAACAAAAACTAAAACCTCCGGGGGGCTTGCCATAATACATAATCGAACCGCATTTAAATCGGTTAAGCCGTTTCGGAGTTGACTGCGTACAAACGCCCGACAAACAGACAAACAGACAAAAATTCTAAAAATCATTGTTTTGAGTTTAGAATCATAAATGAAACACGGAACACTAATTTTTTCTTGAAAATATTAAATGTACAGACACGGCTAGTCTACGATTTTATTATATGTATAGATGGTAGCTTGCAAGTCGCCAATGTTGTAAAGAGGAAATTTAAAATTGACAGAATAAATTGAATGTGTCACGAGGCGCGAGTGTCAAAGGATAAAGGTTTGAATTCGATGGCCCAATTGAATGTTCTTTTCATTATAAAATTATCAAGCACAACTGAAATAGTCAGCTTTCCGAATCGAATCGAATCAAAACATCAAATCAATAAACTTTGACTTTGATATGTCCACACTGCAACACTTTACGAAAAAATTCTATTATTACTTTGCAGATAGTTGTAGTACATTACCAGTAAAACAAGATGGTTGTCACGGATCAGTTTAGAAAAAAGGTATTTTTATACACACTCATATCTCCTACTAGTCCGACTTGCAACACTATCTCTAGTGTTTGTTACTTGTAAAGTAGTAATAACTATACAAGTAGTTCCACATGTACATGTACATTACAAGTCAACCCATACTGACGACATTCTACCCCGAGTGTATAATAAACTTTGCAAGTCTGTTGCCGCAAATAAAAGCGAACAATATACATCATTTAATGCGCTATTGTAGACGTTTTTATTGATCATTTCATGTATTATTATTTTATCTTTATTCCATAAGATGTTCGTATCATATCATCTGAACGTAAAAATAAATAGCTTACTCATTGAAATATATATTTAACCATGAAATACAGTTGTATCATATTAAGTATTGTTCTCTTTCCAGCAACAAAACTATCATAATATTCTACTATTCTTTCATATTATAAATATGAGTTTTGATGTTCAGATGTTTCGATGTTTGTGTGTTAATTACACCGCAACGCAAGAATTTTGCTGAATGTTCGTACACAGATAGACTATTAGCTGGATTAGGTGAAAGGATTTTTATCCGATATTAACGATCAAAGTCGCGAGCAGAAGCTAGTTTTAAATAAATATATGAATAGAGCTTGTTAACGTTAATTCGAATGTATGTTAACTCAGTTAAAGTAGAAATTAATTCTTCACTTTCATCAACGATGTATTCGTCATTATTGAAAATTAATTGGATCAGCTTATAATTTACCCAGTAAAGGTGAATGACTGAATGTATTAATGCTTTATTTTGCACCAAATCGTAATGCTACTACATATGACAAAATTGGCAGCCCTATCGCTAAAGAGCGATCTCTTCCAGGCAACCTGTGGTAAAGGAGATACTACATAATGCAACACGGATAAATAAATAAACAAATAAAACTAATACGATATATAAGCAATAGCCGTTAACGAGTTGCATTTTTTAGCAAAAATATGTAAACATTTATATACTATAATTTTAAATTATTTGCAAAAATAAAGAGAGAAATAAACAGTATCGAAGTAAGTCACGGATAGTCGATAACAATGGGGACACTTAGAGTGACCTATAAAGAATTGGGTTAACTTCGCGACGTACGTGGTCCACGGTCCACGGGCCGCGGGCCATTAAATGAGGAGTTATGCGTTTATGGCTTTATGGCTTCTCGACAGCGGTCGGAAATCGACAAAAATACTACAAGTTATTTATGGGATACGGTAATATTAATGTCGCTCATGCACTGACGACCCGATTGGCGCAGATACGGCGATGGTCTATTGCACTGGTGGGTGTGGGTTCGATCCCTACGAGTAGAAAATAATGTGAGTGATTTAAGTAAAAGAAATAAAACTTTTTTACGAAAAATGTAATCGACTTCATTAGTATTTAATTCCTTAGGTTCACATAAGAAGGAAATAATGCTTAATTGTTTTTAAATGTCTATGAGGAATCGGTACCTATGTCACCGGCAGTTGTTTATGAATAAGATATCCTATGGGAGGTGCCGTGGACTGTAGTAACATGGAAGAAGGTACTTCGAATGGACATTTAAATGATTAACCACATTATTTTATACTTTTGTGTGAACCTTCGGAATTAAAAAGGACTAAGGAAGTCATTGTACATAAATATTTTTTTTTGTACCATAAACGTAGTTTTAACTTATGAAAAGTCAATTTTAAGATGATACGGTATTTTAACGTCTTGGTTATACTAATGTGGAATGTATTTTTTGAAATTTGATTTAACCGATTAAACTTGTTGGCACCATTTCCATTAATTGATATTATAATAATAGTTAAACAAAACAAGAAGAATCAACATTGAGACAAAAATACTAATAAAATATCTAGACGTCTAGATATTAGTCTCGCTTGGATTAAAGTTTCACTTCTCTATTTTGCATAGAATAATATATTTGTTTCAACGTAAGAATTTCGTATAAAATAAATTTAGATTTACCATTTTGTTGTTCCACACCAACATTGGTATTCTAATGATCACAACGTCGCGACCTAAATAATGCATAAATTTTACTGGTACAAAGTTTAAATTTTGAATTATCACTATTTCACCCCCGGAGTCTCACACATTCAACTTTGTTTATGAAAGCTCTAATCAGGCAAGACCGAGTCAGCACTTTAAATTTCCCAATGGGTATTATTTTCCCATAAATCAACCCTTTCATGGTCTATCGCTAAGACTCAGCGGCAATCCCTGGTGATTAATTGATTAAGCAGGCGTTTTGTAATTTTCCTGATTTATTACTTGCTAGTCACATGCGGTAAATCTTTGGGGATGTGTTTGATTCAGGATGGGACAAAGTTGTAATAAATGATTAAGATAATGAGTAAAGACCCGGTTTACGGTTACTATTCAAAAACAAAATTTTCATTTTTCATTGTTTTAAGTTTGATTTTAAATAGTATTCTGTTGGGACGCATACGATTTAGAATTATAAAGAGTTGCTTATAATAATTACTTTATAAATAAGTTTTTACTAACGTCATTGTTACAACAGATATTAACAAAAACTAAATGATTATTTGAGCTCGGTATAGTCAGTTAAATCAAAATAAAAACTACCCATATTTTAATAAAATACAGAACGAAGAAAGTGAAGAATATGATTTAAAAATCATAAAAATAGATGTTAATATCGCAATCTCACTGTAATCCATAAAACAAATGTTCGTACAAGCGACAACCATCATTTTCTACTCAATACCGCTCAGAATCAATCCACGTTTAATTGGCCTTTTTGCGACTTTTGATGTTCGCCTTAAGGAAATAGAAGCACAAAAGAATTTAATTGATTCTCGAGAATGTTCCACGATTCTGCTGATTGTTTTCTCACTGAGACTTTAGAATGTGAATATTTTTATGGAATACATAGCTTGCTTTAAGTTGTTAATCTAAGTTTACACTAATGTTATAGAGGAAATTTAGGTTTAGTTTGGTTTTTTATGAATGGACTCAAAAACTACTGGACCAATTTTAAAATTCTTTCACCATTCGAAAGCTACATTATACACGAGTGACGTAGGCTATATTTTATAAGCTATACATATTATAACATTATGTTACGGGGGCGAAGCAGCTAGTAGTCAATATTTATTTTTTTAGTATGGTTGTTTTAGTTTTTTCAATAAAAAATCACATTTTCAGTTCGTATTTTTTAATCAAATTTCAAAATATTCTAAATTAAAAATAAACATCTTTTATTGATCTTTTGCGACCTTTCGATGTTGACCTTAAGGAAATGGAAGTACGACAAAAGAATTTAAATTAAGCTCGAGATTGTCCCGCGGATTCTGTTCCGATTGTTTTCGCTCTAAGACGGATTTAAATGCATTTTGTTTACTAAATAAATAGTTTGTATTTAGGTAGAGTCGCTAATAATCCTTATTTATGCAATTTTTTTAAAACAATAGTTTTTTTTTTAAAAAAATCGCATTTATAGGTCTGTATATAAAATATAACAAATGTTTACCTTTACGTATGAAAAATATTTTTTTTTACTTTAATATTACTCCAAGATATTATAGAACAGGTGAAAATTGTTGGTAGGTGTCCTAAACTATCAACACAAATTCTAATATGTATAATAAAACAAAGAAGTATTAATGAAGTACGTCGGCATAAACAATAAATACAATTATTCAAATATAATATCCTAATAATATATAGTAATCACGCCATGAACATTACATTTGAAATTATTTCATCATAATTTAGATAATTAAACACAAATTACAAAAGTATTATTTTTATTTAATTAATATGCTTTTAATTTGACTGCAAATTGAGCTATATAAAGAAATATAAAAAAAGTTACCCAGTCATGCAACGTGTTACATTATAACCCGTGACTCACATTATAGAATTGTTTCTCCCGGTCATTTCAATAAAATAGCCGACAAGCACACGAGGGGCAGAGGTTCGGAGGGACAAACAAACTCCCATGAGATACAAACGAGCTTCTAATTCGAATTTCCTCAACTTTAGCTATAATTAAATAAGCGACATCAATCGTAGTGACACTTTTAATGAATATAAATGAATATTTCTTCGAACGGTTCATGTTTATTAATGTTTGGTTTTCATCAGCGATTCCAGTGATTTTCTCTAAGGGAATAAGTTATCTTAACTTCAAAGTACGTCTTTGTAATTACTGTATAATTATACTAGTTCTACATTTTAACCTATATTTTGTTCTATAAACTATCCTACTTATGATGTCGAAGCTATAGTAGATTTTTTTTAAATTATTTTTAGTTGTAGCCAATAACAATAACATTATATTATTTCTTAAATGTCTTAAAGGGGAATAATTACCAAACTTACAAATTAAAAAAAACATGAATAAATTTTACAACAACAGGACAATAAGCAGAATCAAACGATGTACAATATTTTTATTCCGCCAAGGTTAATGTACCGTATTTAAAATATAACCCAAATTATTTCATCATCGATCGTCAGCACAAGGCCACACGTTCAGGCCTAATCAAATTTCACTCGTCTTTAAGGGTTGAGCCAACTTTGGGCCTCTAATAAATTATATTGCTAAACTGCTTCGAGAGCGACACACTCCGTTGCTTCTAATTGGTCGAAATTCGCGACGAGCCGGCTCATAATTGGCCGGATCCGAAATTAGCGGGACCGAAGACGGGATTAGAGGAACTAATGTGCCCCGAGTCAAACATACATAATAAGTTTGGACTGGGGCTAATGAAGATCCGTGAAGACGCAAAACAAATTCGCCAAGTTTGCGGGTAGTTCGGGACTAGCTGAATACACTAGAACTGTACGTAATTAACGCCATGTGAAGACAGTTTGAATCGATTGCAATGTATTTGCTGACCTACTTTAATAGGAGAGAATACCAGTAAATGAATATTGCTTAAATTCTTACGTTCCCACAGATAATGGAGGTGAAATGGCATTTAAAATGATATTGTTTTGCAGCGTCAGTGGATTCCTATTTGCAATACATTTATGTTCTTTTTCTTTCCTTCTATCTTTATGTTTAGTGTTATTACTAGTTCGCATTATATAGTGTCTCTATTTTTTGCTAGCAAATATCCTAATAGTCGCTAATGCACAGTCAATTTCGTGATTTACAACGAAATTAACAAACATTCTATTTCAACATACCATTAAAGTTGAGCACTGGAATACGCTTCAAGCCTCATTTATTTAAACATGCCTGAAGTAATGTATTACGCGTAAAAGCCTACGCGATCGCGACCCACATTTTATTGTCACAAAAACTCGGCGACGCAACTTTTATAATTTATTTTCCCTGGATGTTAAACGTTAATTTGTATAAGAGTCTATTTAGATTTAAATGAAAACATGTTAACTGGATTATAAGTAAGTATATTATTTATTTTAAGCTATCTGTGTCACGCAGTTACACTCACGTAGTATTGATATTCGAGCTCCATGAAAATAAATAACTAAATAAATATTCACGACATTTAACTCTATGCTATCTAGTTCCAAAACTAAGCAAAGCTTGTAATATGGAAGCTACAAAATTGATAGACAAACTTTTTTGTAAATTAATACATAGTATACATTAATACCCAGATAGTAGAATATTACAATGTTCATCACATAATAATTTTCTATTCGTTGATATCGAACCCACACACTCCGGCGCAATAGACCAATGCCACATCCACTGCGCCAATCAGGCCGTCCCACGTTTGACTTCATACACATTAATATCATAATCAGAAATTTTCTAGTCCATCCGTTTCAAAGATCTAAGCTTAAAGAAACGAACAAAATATCCCACTTTATAATATAAGTGCAGATGACCTAATTTTAGTTTCTAACACAGTTTGAATACATTCAACAATACCCAAACCTATTTTTATTCAAGCCCACAACCGCTAAGCTAATCATAACAATAACAGTTTCATTATTCATTGATTGAGAACCCAACACACGTTCAGACTTGCCAATTACACTAAGAATTTACATGTAATTTCATAACTTATACAAGTTTTAATTGCGATTACAGGTAGCTGTCAATCAGCTTTTTGTGTACATCTTTTGTGATGTCAGCCAATATTTTGAGCGACTGCTCCAATAAATTTCATACTTAAATTTAAATTATGAGAGAACACACTAAAAACTTGCTTAGGTATTTTATGTATGGAATGATGGTAATTATTTCCAATAAATACAGCAATTGCATTTTTGTATCCAACGTCTCGTAACAGTAAGATGCCAGTACAGCCCTAACCTATTTTACAACAATGACACACCACTTAAGGGTAAGTGACAATATCATAAACAACAGATATTCCTATACTTAAAATTAGTTTCCAATTTTCCAAGAACGAGCTGTATAAATTGTATTTAACAAGAATTGTTTTTCCGCCGTGAAGAGATAGAGATAAGCGAACAATATGAATGGGAATAACATCTCAGCGCTGGCCTTGTGGAAGTCATTTTATGCAAATCAGACGCGCCTAGCTTTTATCTGATAGTTGGTCGTGGATAGGCTGGTTACGCTCGTGCGACTATTTATTTTTGGTATTTTAAATCCTGCAATATTTAAACCTAGCAAAGTTTGTTAGTGTTGTCTTACCGCATGGTAAACAGCAGTTGTCTTCCAATCATCTTTTTTATATGGATTATGTTAGAAAGTGTGAAAACTCAATAAAAATTTGAAACAAGCATAAACACCACCGTTGTACGTCCCGATTTAAAAACATGAGAGTCGTGGTCTGATAAAAATAGGACACTGCCTGTCTCACACAAAGTTCGCTATATGTTTTCTTGATATCTGTCATCGAATAACCTGGCCAAAACTGAGAATACAAAGCGAACAATCTTTTTTTAAGGTGCAATAGAGGCTAGTACAGCATAGAAGCAACATTATGACTTATGAACGTAATTTTTTCACAAATACCTGGAAGCGCAAATAGGGAACTCCGTTGCAAGATGTGGTTTTATCAGATAGTCTGACGTTAGATTTTAGACTACCCTCATGTTTATATTTATCGAAAAACATGATATTTTATAACCGATATGACACTAAACCGCGGCGTTCCGTCCGATCGCTTATCACCCCCCTAAATACGACGTTTGTTCCAAGAGGCAATCCAGAAACGCGATAATGAGCCTTAACCCTATCTGAGACTCGCGATTAAAAATAATAAGCGTTTTGGAGTCGTTTGCGTTTAAGATTACGCTCTGAAGGCGCTGGAAACATTTTGGAATGGCTGAAGAATGTGCTGGAAGTCTGAGATTGGGTTGTGAAGTTGTTATGGTTATTTGAAAGAGATATGAGACTTCGCATCAAAGTGTCTGAGGTGATAAATTTGTTCCTTATCAACGCTTGTGAAATAGACAAATTCAGAGCTCAGTATGGTCCATATTGATAGTATAGCCGTACAAGATCTTACAATAATACTAACCACGTCCCACGGTTTCACCCGCGTAGTTTCTGATTCCGTGGCAACTCTGGGGTTGTAAGTAGTTATTTTCAACCCTTATCTATGTGTATACCAAGTTTCATCATAATCGGTTCAGTAGTTTTTGCCTGAAAGAGTAACAAACATTACATACATACATGTTCACAAACTATTGCATTCATAATATTAGTAGCAAAGTAGAATATTAAGATTACTATTGTTAAATTACTAATGTATTTAATCGTTTGGCATTTATTTTGTTATTCAAGCACAGAATAGAAGTACTTCAATGTTCACAAAAACAAAAATCTTTGCCCATTTTTATAACAAGAACGGAAATAACGTCTCATTATGTTGCACGCTAAAAACTAAACATACACCTGCATCATCGAGCCAAAAGCGCTGAATCCAAGCCTCCCACGGCTTACCAAATCCTAATCGTTGTCTTTGCTTATTGAGTTGCATCTGACTCATACGACCATATAAGAGCATCCGCGTTGAGACCTGAATTCTTTATTGCATTGTGATTGCCAAGGTCTTAATATTGTATTGAGTTATTATTTATTTATTTCTTATAAATTATTACATTCATTTGGAAACTGTTATTGGATTAGGACCTAAACTAGACTAAGCCTGTATTTTGGGATCCTTAACATATTAGGAGTATCCTCAAAAACATTTTAAAATTTATAAAATTTAATTTCTATTTTTAGTACACGAGGAAACAAGTGATCAACGTTCATAGCTTTATTAAGTCAAAAAGCTAGGTTTTATGGGAAATTTTTACTATTCACTTGTTTTAATTCGTTACAAACCGTCTTTGTACAATTAGGTTTAAGTACGAAATAAAAAACTTCATACAATTATATTTTTTCTATGATCATCCAAATTAAATCTATAATAATAGAATAATTATGGTATAAGTATTGTTCTTGTGATGTTCATAGCATATTCATATCCTTTTATCACAACGTATTTCCTTCGGTTAATTTCAATTGATAACAGCTGTGAACTAGAAATACCACTTTAAAGCACCCTTTCTCTCTGTCTGGGGCGGAAGTCTGAAACGATTCCTGGCTGACAGATTTACGTACTCTTGGAGACGCGGCAAGCGTTTGAGACCCAACTATTTTTTACGTGGAACAATTCTTTGATATACTATTTATGTATCAAAGGATTATTAATTGAATCGATTTGTTGAAATTGGTAATTTGATGACTGTAACAAGAGTTTTATAGTTTCTATTTTAGTGAAGTGAAGAAATGTCGGCATTTGTGATCAGTTACACAAAATATATAAGTACGGAAGTCGAATTGACACTGTTTAACAATACGATATTTCGGGTCACGTCAACACAGTTTCAACGCAAAAGTAATCCGTTTGAGACAAGTGCGTAGGTATAAAAAAATGCAGTCTTACATACACAAGTTTGACGTCTATATCTATATCTTGTTGTTACAGTCTTTAATTTGCTCAATGTTTTCATACCTAATAATTCTAGAATTTTTCAATCCTATAATAAATAACAAGTTAAACTAACTCCAACATAATAGGGTCATAAAGCTAAAACACGCCGGTAACCATGGCAACCAGGAAGGAGTAATCAAAATAAATGAAGAATAATGAATACGACGCGATACCGATCTCACTTATAACGAGTGACGCGGCGTTCCTACCCCGCAGTGAATTGCTGGAAAACTCCAAAAGTGGGCACAAATAAATTATATAACTACCTTCATTAGCATACCAAAATATGGTTAAGTGTTGATTGATGGGTGATAAAATAATTGTGAGGTGCTAATAATTACTGACAAATGTAATGTAATGTAAATGGTACATTAAAAAGTTATTTGGCTTTTTTTGTATTTTTAGAAATCTAATTGTTTCTTTAAAAAAAAGTTTATGGATAGATAGTTTGATGTTTTGTGTGAAAACTTGACATTGGCAAATTCCGTTTGAGACAGGAGAGCCAGGAACAAAAGAAGAAGAAGGAGAGATAGCTATCTCAGATTATATGACGTTAGATAGACAACAATCATAGCAAAGGTTATTGGTCGATAGGATATTGAGTTCAATGTATGTGCAAATAGATAGATTTGTATGTAGTAAGCAAAACCAGGGATAGACATTGTAAACGGTCGTTAATATGTCCGCATACTTACCACAGACTACAAAAAATAAAATATTTAACTAAAGACCTCTTTACGCGTCGACCGAACTATAAAACTAAAACTTTTCATTTAAAATTACGAGCTCATTTATGATATAGGTCACGAATGTGTTTAAACCTTAATATAAAGAAAATTATAACAGTCCCGATAATTAACTTACATTTATGTATAAACGGATTAAAGTATAAAGTTCAATGTACCCTAGAAACCTGATTTTCATTGTTTATTATGTTTCTGATAAATTACGTTGTATTTTTAATACGTTTTCAAGTGAAGGCAGAAATACAAGATACATTTTTTTAAAATCGTAAATTGAATGATTTTTGTGTATAGTTGAGCGAGTTAATCTGAATTGAAATTTTATTTGCGAACATAGGTATCATAGACGGTATTTATAATAAGGAATTCAAGTACATTCAAACAAAAGGCATGCATCTCGTGATTACAGATATTATTCAATAATTAAAAATAATTCATTGAATGCAAGGTCAGTAGATCAATAAAAAGTATTCTATCCTTATCCAGTTAATAACTTATTTTTTATCAAAATTCGTTCATATTTGCGGAGGGATTGATACAAACATACAAACATTCACATTTGCATGTGCAATGTTACCCTGCTTTTGGACACAGTGGAACGCATAACTTTGAGACAATAGGAAAGCTTTGAAATAAGGTAGGAATACGAACCTCCGGCGCCTCTTTCAAGTATAAACAAAGAGGAGACACGACTACGTGTAGAAAGAGATGCCGAACTACAACAAACAAGCTAAATTAGACTTTATTACGCAGGATATAGAGTTGCTATTGAAACATCTGATGTGTACTATCCCGTAATTTTGAATTAAAAGCTCAGTTAGAAAAAGTTATGCCAATTGTCGTGTCAAAGGTATTTCGAGTCCAAATAGCTTTATATACGCGTAATTTTCTGTTAGCCAACGTGAAGGAATAGGAGATATTAGTTATTTCTTCAGCCGGTAATCACATTTGCTTTTGTTCGTTTGGCCCTTTCATTCGCTTAATCGCGTTATTTCGGGACTTCGGAAGGAAAAAAGGCTAAGTCATAGGCGGAGCGGTTTGAAACTTTGCAACTTTTACGTGTAAACAAAAGCAACAAGAGTGGGAGCTGAGCATTGCACGGCTGACTAGGTACCGCTGAAATTACTACCCCCCCTAGCAGAAGATCGGCGTGAAGCAGTATTGCACTGTTTCGTAAGGCGAGCGGGGCCCCGGAGAATTGTATTCCTACTCTTGGAAGAACAAGACTGAACAAAGCGCCAGCGACACTTTCGATGTTATGTATGTTTTTGGGCAGTGGTGATCACTAAACACTAGATAATCTTTTACTATATCGTAAAAGTCTAGTCATGTTTTACTATGCCTTTCTTAATCTAGGTTAAGACATCTCACAATCACTTTTATATTCGAATAAATGATTATAAATCTTTTTGCTTACTATACTAAAAAACATAGTCACGTTTTCCCTTACTCTGCCTTTCTTAATGTAGATAAAGACATATCGCAACGACTTTTACATTTAAATGATAATAAATAGCGTAAGTGTATGACATGTACCACACAAGAACAGGAAAGCATCGAGGAAGGAAGACCGTCTGCTCCCGACGTAGCCATATACCGTGTATATACGTACATAAGCGGCTAATTATAGCAAGAGAAGAAACAGTGCAATGGAACGTTACGCTTGAGATGTGTTTATGCGACAGTAGCGGACAAGTGCAAACCCGCGCACGAAGGGTTATAGCGAAAAGAAAATAATATGTGTTTTTGCAGTATCAGGTTTTATTGCGCAATTAGCAAAACTATTACAGGCACTATACAGCCTCAAGAGAGAACAGGGGATTAGGAATGGATAAATGACAAAGCAGAGCAAAGGTATGAGATTAGATATAAAACAAGCCTTAGGCGCCCCTACACGTACGCAAGTCGTGAGTAAAGAGATTGGCAAGTCTTTATTTATAGAGATTATTATTTCGTGCCTCTCTTCTATGAAGAAATGATTTCTCCCCCAGTCAAAATTTGATGCAATGCATGTCAACCATTCTCAAGAATATGTACTTTTTTGCCATGCGTCTTCATGTCCGCATGCATAGGTTTTAATGGGTCTCATTTTCTATATAAATAACGAATGCGATATTTGATGCGCGTGGACGCTTAGCTTTATCCGGTTTAAATAGAAGAAATTTCCAACGTCCCCTTTAAGAACAAAATTGAATCGATAAACATCCCTTCAAGCTTCTATCGATAATCGATACGAATTTCTCTCGCGTGTAAACGTCCCACAAGTCATAGGAATCGGCGCGACTCCGTCCGACCCCCAGTTTATAGGCTTTCGTGTTGAAACCGACGGACCAACGATTTATATGTTATTTATAGTCGAGATCAAAGGGCGCAAATGTAATTTTGTTCAGCTATAAATATACTTTGTAATTGTGATAATTATTGGTGGTTAGAAAGCCGCTTTTTGTACAAATTTAATTTATCGAGCGAAGCGAAGGTCTCAGAGTCGAGATTGCCCGGCGAGTGTATGTTTGTATGTAAGTATGAAAAAACTTGTGCGACAATAACTTGAGTATCGTTTATCTGATCTTGATAAAATTTCGCGAGCAATAGTTTCGAGATCGGAGATGTGCGAAATTGTTAGACGGCTCCGAAGATAAGATGCAAAAAAAAATTTTGAAGGTCACAATACCAAACCTTAATCTGACAACTAACTTATGTAAAAAAAAAATAACTTTAATGTAAGTATGATGATAATAAGTTCTACTTTTACGTTTATTCTGCTTTAGAACGCAAAGCAAATAAGTTCAAAATTTCAATCCATTCGTTAGATGTATAACTGAACATTATACAAGAAATGTCATATCAACTTCAATGGGTATTTCTTTAATTGCTCCATTAATTCTGCATTCTTCGCTTGCCTGCTGTAAAATACATAGAAAAAGATGATATCGCAATAAATCCGTTAAACACCTTGATTCACCCATGTGCAAAGAAAACTAATTAAAACAACTAACACTTTACAATCATTAAAGCCTTATAGCACATAACAGTTTTTCTCAAGCAGAGTTATCTTCATTAGCTAGTAGCTAGTATTCATTACAACCAGTCTGAGATTTACATATTAAAACAAAAGCTATGTAACTAAGACTTGCGCGGGAAACAATTGTTAAGGAAGGAAATTACAACTTTTATGTAATAGTGAAAAGGCTACGACAACAAAATACTTTAGACTCATAATATTTTGATCTTTTTTATCATAAACTAGCTTCTACCTACGACTTCACTTGAGTTAAATTCAAGGCCAATTCACCTAATCTAGCTTATCAGTTTAGGAAATTTCATCAAAATCCAATCAGTAGTTGCGGCTCTGTTGACACACGAAGAATGTCACATCCAATCACATTCATAATATTAATAGGAAACGAATACAGAACATTATCTTTGTCGAATGAATATAGCTAAATCTGAACAGTATTAATGAGATTAGTTAATACAATAAATTATTCCGCGGCATTTAACACGACATCCCTTCTCAAACTACGCAACGCTTGTACTACGGTAACCAGACTTGTAATAAAATTACTAAAACATTGTTTACTAGAAATATCTATAGTAATTGATATTGAAAAGCGCATATTATTAAAGAACATGTGTGTTTAAATGCTTTAAGCTTTTAAAGTAATGGGTGGGTCAAATTTTTATTAATGCAAAATAACAGAATATCACTTATTTGCCAGAAATATGGTGAAAAAGGAACTATATAGCATACCGATTATAAATAAATTTTATCAAAATAATATTTAGTCAAATGCACTTATTACCTGCTCTTTTGAATTGTCAGTTTTTTAATTTACCAACAGTTCGGAAAATTTATTTATCTATAAATAAGATTAACATCTAAAAACTAAAGTTTACATAACAACATTTCCAATCACAGTATAAAATATATTTAGTGAAACCCATTTAAAAACAACAGTATAAAATCACAACAGAAAACAAGCTTATACTTCCCAAGCTTTGTTATCACCTGATACCTAAAAAACAACGCAAAGCGAAATATTCATTCGTAAGTCCATTTCGCAATTTACATATTAAAATAAAAGCTATAAGCTAAGGTTAAGCCCGTTAAACAATAGCACGGCTGAATAAGGCAGCCATTTTGCGGGATATTTCAAACTAGCAACACCATTAGTGTAGGACGCAGTTTTTGCAATTTGAATTTTTAGCTGGCAATACTGCATTACCGTTTTACATAATACGTATTTTGTTGGTATCGTTCCGTATTGTCGTTTCTTTGTTGGTTTTTGTGAATGGGAATGTTTTTGGTGTGTGTTTTTAACCTTTAATACACAAACTAGATTCTTGTATTATTTGATTCCTTCTCATCGAAGGTGCTTGTTGATAAAAACGTTTTTTCTCAAAAATACTTTTACAGGTTTAACGAACATATTTTTAAATTGGGACATTTTCGTGAAAATGGACATAATACCTAATTAGTTGATAACGTCTTGTCAACAAAAAATAACGGATATTTTTCATATTAAAAACTACAAAATAATTTTTATTTTATTAATAAAATTCCTTTAATTAATTTCAACACTATCCAAAAAATGATAATTTCCTTTTTAACTTTTCAATATTAACTAGAACTTTAATAGCACTGCTATATCTAGAAAGAATCCGGCTTTCATTTGAAATATTAACACGCACAAAGACCTTAAAATATGTACGAATATACGTTTATCTACACGTGGCATTTGGAGACCGAAACAAAGCGTGACTTTTAGCCTTAATTATAATGTCAACGACACTTATTAATCAGAACATTGTTCGAGGCTTTCTCTTTCCTATGTTAAATGTTGGGATTAAAATTGAATGCGTAGTAATTAGCTCTGTATGCTTTGTATCTTATGAGATTGTGTGATGGTAATAAGATTGGGCCTAGATTTTTGTGGTAACAAAGTATTTATTTAATGGTAATTGAAGAAAGAAAAAAAAAGTTTATTTGTCCCACAAACACACCGTACCTTATAGGATAATAATTATACTAAGAATTAAAACTAAAATGGTGGTGTACGGTTTTGTCACGGGCCCAAACTAGGTCGTCACTCAGCATGTGCTGAAATGCCCTGAGGCTTTTGCAGCGCTGATTTTCAGTGACTCCTAAATTGCCAATTACGTTTGGAGTAATAAAAAAATAAAACTATAGATATAATAAGATATAATTATTGGTAGAATAAGATACTACATGTTTTGTATAGCTGTATGAACACTAGTGTCTTACTGCAAAATTTATTGTGATGAGGTAATTACTCGCATTAGTAGTGTATAACGTTTATCTAGGAATTTTGATCGTAGCCTACCTATAGAGAGGGACATAAAGGAAGGAGTATTGAAAATAGAAAGCAGATGACGAGAGAATGTGGATCGTCCGGATGTAACGCTACTAAAATGCTAATATTTCACGAACTTGAAGCAATGTACATTAAAACATTCATTCCATACCCCTTTCTTCTCACGAATAAGATTAATTATAAAACTTAACATTTCAATAAATCCCACGAAGTTTTCGGGCGATTCTTATAAAATATGATAGTTCCAACTCGTTAAGTAAGTTTTACTGAACACCACAGGCATTGGATACAATTCCGCAAGTCAATTTAAACTTTTTCAAGCGCTATAGTATGTCTTTCTGCTATTCATGACGTTCAGATTGCTTCAAATATTGTTTTAGGGGATTCTGTTAATTTTGGCTACTTTTGAAAACGTTTTAAAAACTAACTAGTGAAAGTGAGATTAACCATTAGTTAAAACAATCATTCGTTCATTTAAATGTTTTAGCTTTTTTTGTAGCGTGGGTAGCATTTCAAAACGCAATTCAAAACTACCTCCATCGATAGCAAGAACACAAAATATTGCCCAGTTCTATTCTACGTCATTATACCGTTACATTACAGATTTAAATCGAAGTCACGAAGCGAAATTCAGTAGAATTCCAATGTCCGTAACCCTTCAGTTTATCGCTCCTTCACGCAATGTAATTAAGTTAAGGATCTTACCCACATCAGGCCGCGGCGTCATCAATCATGGTGGGGGGAGTATATAAGCGCCGTAACAGCGCCGGGCGGGCCTTTCTTCATTAAACCGCCGTCGAGAGCGGACGCGAGCGACTTATGTATTAATCATACGACTATTACCTTATGATGTCGTTTGCTGTCGCCGCGCGCTTAGCGTC
>LQNK01000731.1:287901-337851 GCA_001586405.1 Phoebis sennae
AAAAAAAAAAAAAAAAAAAAATAAGAGAATTATTAGGGTTATATTTTGTAGTCCACGCGGGCGAAGCCGCGGGCAGAATGCTAGTAAGTAATATAATTCATCTTTTTTTCAATTGGTTTCATGTTGTTTAAAGGGAGATAAATGAGCTATTTCAGCTCGAATTCCATTCTAAATTCTTCCCCAAAATTCATTGGTCTAACACAAAAACCGAAAGAAATCCTCCAACCAAAAATTGTTAATATTCCCGGAATCTAATTGAAGGTACGATAAATCAGTCGGTTACGTGCGCGGGTCGCGTGCGGGCGCAGATTCGATACCCGACGCACGCGAGGGGTCCACAATTATTTACACCATGGATTGTCTGTTCCGGCTTTCCCCTTACTTTGGTGTTTTAGGCAGTGACGTCATCGCGAAGTTGTGACAACGTTGAAAGTTTTTTTATTTTACTTAAAGTATGGCAAACATGTTTATAAATAAACACATATAATTGGTATTGAATAGATGATTTTATGGTAAAAATGTATTTAACATGTAATGTATTTGGCACTTTCAAATATACTAAAAAAATAATGTTTTATTTCTATTCTAAATATAGCTGCTACATTATAATATTTCGATCAACCTTACCCAGTAGGTTTTTATTCAGACATAATTTTAGATATAATTATCAAAACTGTGTAACATTTAAAGCTATGAATCAGAACGTCTGTATTACTTTTTCAAGAAGCATACACGAGTTTTAAGAAGTGTATTAGTCATATCACATCTTAAACATACATAAAATTCTTAAATCGATATCAATAACCATTATAACAGTTAACAGCATTCTCATACATATTAATAACTATAAAACGCCCACAATAAATCACTAATAATTGCTAAAACATTTCGCGATAAACCAGTGATGTAAACGTCTCATTGAAGTCAGGTAAACAGGTTCAATTACTGTGGAAGCCACTTTTTATACCATTAACACTTCTCGACACGTGCTGTATGCGTTTTTGTTTTTAAGAATAATTGATTTATAAACTTGTTACTTTAATGCAATGTGTTTTCTTGCACTTGTTTGAATGCAAGAAACAATAATGATTGATACTATATTTGGTACATTATAATTACCTGTTTTTAATATAAAACATTATTTCATACTGCATTATTAAGCCCTTTGAAATCCAATTATTACAAGAAATGTCATGTTTATATATATAGTATATTTCTGTTAAGGAAAATGTATTAATATTCAGAATTTTTAAAAGTTCAATCTAGATATCAACGTGCGGAATTTATTGCCTCAATTTATAAACTTTATCTTCTGCGTACTAAATGTTACCACTTACCACAGAGCAATATAACATGGATATTTGTCTCTGCATGAAAATCGCCTTCATTTCCACTTCTTTTATCTATAATTTCTGAACAGAAATATATACGATATTTGTTTTGCAATCAACCTAGTTGTTTTTTCACTTATTCAACGTAAACTATGTGAATCTTTACGATACTCATCATCAATCACCTTATCAAACCAAAATATGTATAGTTTTACTAAATAACCAATAGATCTAATTTTCTACAAAACCTTAATCAAAAAATAGAATTATTTCACAAAGTTTACATTTTTAAATACATACTACACCCGCGTCTATTTATAAACGCGTACAGATGTTTTTTCACTTCTATATCAATTTAATTTTTACAAGATACGCTTTCATCAAACTCGTGTACAGATGTGCGTGCCCCCTATATCGTTTCGGACGTTAGCACATTAATTTCTGGCCGAAATGCCGCAGACAGGGGACGCGGTCTCCCTTTTTATATACTATAACTTAGCTATATGGGAATATCTTTATACGTCAATTGAAACGCATGTAACGATTAAAAAGACATATTTGGAACGCATATGCACGAAGATGAGGATCGGTACCAGTTTGCGCTTTTAAATAATATTTTATTTGTTTAGCGGAAGTATTAGTATCTAGTAGTAGTAGTAGTATCAAGGAAGGGGGAAATCAAACGCTATCAACTATTTTAGGACTTATTATACTATCATCGCGTTAACGTCGTCTCCGCAAATTGAAATCGCAACAAATGTTTATAAAGTGTTATAAGTAATAAGTCTTAATGGGTTTTATCATTATTAAATAACGTCAATTTATAGTGAAAAGTATTAATCTATGTAAAATATAGTATACAATGAATTACGAAAAATTTTCCTTCACTATTATACATACTTTTGTAAAAGCAACTCAAATATTGGATACAAAACCACAGTACAGTGTAGAAAATAAGTGACGGAAACATTTGTAAGCTATGACACAAAATTAAAAAAATCTCCCCCTTTCCAAGTTTTCGCATCGAAAGTGTACATGTTGTTCACCCGTTTCGGACATTAACGACATAATTTCTATCCGAAGGGCCGCAACAAAGGGCCCCGAAACAACAAACTATCGCTCTTTCTTTCATTGGATTATCTTTCGTCAATCAGAACGGATACAATGCTATCCGGTGCACTTCCGTGGTTTATAGATGACGTCATTGACGAAAATTATATTAAAATAAAATATGTATGTGACGTTTCAAGAGCTTTCAATAAAGAATTTGGATTTGAATTTAAAATCAGCCGTGATGGATAAAATTATTCAATTTATACATATTGCAGGAGAAATGTATTTAAATAAATTTCGATTGCAAACAAAATTTAAACACGGTAACTTTTCAAAGGATTATAAACACGGTTTATTATTAATTATTAACCCAACGTTTCGAACAATTTACAGCGAGCATGACATTGTTTTTATTAATGTACAGTACTCGCGTTAACATAAACAAGAAAATACTAAATTTCGATACAAGAATTTACTAATTTGATTTGTCTAAGACACCTAAACGATTATAAACAAAACATAAATTATCATAGTCTTTTCGCAATTGTACATTTACGATATAATTTGTGTTCAAAGGGCCGCAACAAAGTCCGGTGAAACGGTCTTTCTTTCATTGGATTATCTTTCGTCAATCGAAAACTATATAATGTCATCCGGCGTACTTCCTTGTTTTATTGTGGGTTATTGTGGATGACATCAATGAGGAAAATAAGCCCTTGTTTTTCATAAAAATCATATTTATTTGATATATATATAACAGTGCTCTATGATAGGTCTTATAGAAGGCGAACTTTTATTCACACTTTATAAACTGATGTTAATAATAATCTTTTCTCTTTAATAAATACGAGAAGTAAATAATAATACCTATCGATTTTCTGCAGCGTAATTTTATAGCTACCACCACATAAAACTTTATAAAATGCATTTCCATTAAGAAGTGACAATTCAGACTATCAAGTACTATTCTCTTTAATAAATACAAAAACTGCTTACGAAAATTAATAAAAATACCCCTCAACTTTCCACAGCGCAATTTTATACCACCACGAAAGTCGCAAAAGATCGTATCGTCTTCTCGTCCATTAAAATATTTTAAAGCCAACCCTTAACCACTGCGCGACGATACCGATCACCTAATACCAGTAATGGATCGGCCGGTCCGATTCTCCCATTTTCCGACCCGTTAGATAACGAAGCGACCGCTTTATGGCGAAGTCTTTCGTTAATATACGGTGCTTAACATCCGAATTCGGGCTGCATTTTAGGGTTAAGTCTTTTAGTGTTGCTTTTAGAATTTCTGTTATTTTAATGCTTGTCTGTCTGGATGTATAGCGTGTTCCCTACACGTATTCTACGCTTTCAAAGGCGAATTTTATTCGAATATTTTGTTAGAGCCATTTTTGAATAATATTTATTTCAGGCGATCGTGATTCGATTGGAAGCAACTTGAGGTCCCAGCCTAGAGGTCCTAGCCCAGACCAGCCAAAAAAAGGTTGGTCAAAATCGATTGACAATCGGAGAACAGCAACAGATATACAAAAATTATCATCATCATCATCATTGGCCTATACGTCTATTGCAGACGATTATTGGCGTTATGTCTGGACAGAAACAAACAAAAATTATCAGAACAATAAAAATTTGCTATTTTATTGACACAGTAATCCTATTACTTCAGAAGTAGTGCAAATCTTCCATTTTAAGTTATTTTAAACTAAACAAAAATCAACTTACCAAGAAAGTATTCGCTATGAAGACATTCCCGCAAAGTCTGGAACAAAACATTTGTAAATTATTATAAGCGAAACTTTTATTAGAACATTTCCAGAACATTCGTATCTGGCCGTGACGTCATACCACACAATGAATAATAAAACAGCCTCCGCTGAATAAATACCACATTCGAGTCGCTCTTCTAATTGGTTATTTTAGTAATATTTTTGCGAGGTAAAATATTTACTTTTGTATGAAAGTAGACGAGATGTAAGATGTTTGATGTTAAAAAGCAGGCGAAATATCGAAAGTGTTTTGATGCTTTGCTGACGACAGAAGAATTGGCAGAAAGAGTGGAAAAGTGGCAGGACTGAATAGAGATAATATCTATTCAGCATTTAAGTGTGATACATAAGAAACACCTTTATTAGCGATCAGCTGTTATTAATAATTAATCATCATTAGACTTATACGACTATGCACTAGTTAGCAGACGGGTTTCGTAATCATTAATATGAAATTATAGTAAAGAAAAAAGCAATTATTCTACCCTCATATAATGCGATAATAGTAGTATTATACCCACATATAATAGTAAAAAGCTTATCACGTCGGTCCAGAGGGGAGACTAATCAATCACGCGGCGTGCCTCGTGGAAATGTGGATAAATGCTCAGGGTATTGTGAGGGTATTTAATGTGTGATCGTTATTTTGAAACTTGATGTTATGGATTTATAACACATTTAAGGTAAAAATACGGTGTTCAATAAAGTGCAGTAGAATGCAATTTTCTTAGGAGATGTTTAGAATAAAAAAATATAATAAATATTTATTACTGTCGAGTTTTATTCATTTAAAAGTGAATGAATATAAATTTAAACAGATATGAGAGAATTTGAAAATTTTGCTTATGAAGGTAGAAGACTAAAATTTATGATAAAAAAACTGCAGAAGTTAAGTGGTTGGTCAGGATCTATCTATAATTTCCCAAACTTTTATTATTGTTATTTTATAAGATAATTTATAGTACATATGTATTTTGTCTATACGGGAGGGATATAGTCAAAATTGTGACACCCAAAAAACAGATATAATAAATATTTTTTACTTATATCGACGATTGATTTATAAAGTTAAGCTTCTTATTACTTTGCGACATGTAACTTCAACAATTTTCAAATTTAATAAATGCAAAAAAGTTTATTTCGTTTAATATACAACAGTTGAATAACCCAACAATTTTCCGTACGCGTGGGAATGTCGCGACCATCTAGATGGCGTTACCCGACTGCGCAAAGGATGCGTAATGAGTTTCGCTATAAGGCTTAAGTGGGGACGATACCGTCTGGTCTACGCACTGTGCAAGTGGATCTTTAAAACACAATTTTTATAAACACATACTTAGTGTATATTTAGAACTATTAAATCAGTTATTTATCCGACGACCCGATTGGCACAGTGGATGTAGCAATGGTCTACTACGCTGGAGAGTGGGTTCGATCCCCACGAGCAGCAAATTGAAATGTGATGAACATTGTAATTTTCTACAGTCAATTAATTAATCTATATTATTATGTATTTACAAAAAAGTAGGTTTAAGAATGTCTATCACTTTTCTATTTTCTATAATACAAGCTTTGATTAGGTTGGGACTAAATGTTAAATGTCCAGGAATATTTATTATTATTTATTTATCTATCCAATACTTCAACCAGACATTCTTATAACATTTACAAAAAAATATTCAAATGAAATTATTACAAGCTTGCATTGTCATTTTTATAAACTTACTACAAGTTCGTAAAGTTATTTCTACCGAAGCGAGACGATGAATAATATAACTAGTACGGTGTTATAACTGTCCTTATCCAAAAACCATCTAACTCCGTTTAGCGTTTTTGTATGTAACTGAAAATAAGTAATCCTTAATATTATTAAAAATCTTTTGTTATGTCCCTTTTTATTGCTCAGCGTAGTGTGTAAACCGTACATAACAGTGAGATGGTATCGCTTACAGGAATGTCTCCACGCAATAGCTAAGGTAATGTAATGTGAAATAATGCTATGTTAGTCATTATCATTAAAGCATACTTTAACTCATTGAACCACCCTTACAATGAAGTACGCTATAGAAGTGGCCAAGAGCGAGTTGGACTGGTACATGAAGGGTTCTGTATAAGTATGTAATATCGATGATATAAAACTAGTCAATATACAACACTTTTTCGTCAACAAAAAAAAATTTGGTTTTCATAAAATGAAAAATGCTATACATCTCAAACTGCTAACTGTATCTCTTTCAAACCAAGTTTCGCTGAAAGTGTCAATTGATATCTAACACATATATTAATTAGATTTTTTACTCAGGTAGCTTAAAATGAAAGGAGGAGTTAAAAGTTAAAAGACTCTAAAGTTAGAGGAGTTAAAAGACAAGACAAGATCTTTAGAACATTCTCTTGAATAATGGTTTGAGGAACGTCAAGGCGATTTTTTAAGGTTTTTATTTTTGCTATTCGGTAACGGAACCCTAAAGCCTATTGGATACAAGACGAGAAAAGACGAGTGAGAACCAGAATACACTTTTAATATAGTCACTGGTTTACCTAACGTATAGTATGTACTGGTATGAATGATTCTGTGTAAGCTATTAGTAGGATAAGCTCGAATTAAGGATAAAGCCTTATCGAGATGTCTAGGAAGCCTAGCTTACTGTGGGAACCTTTTTTTATGAAAGCCTTTCTGATGCAGAGAAAACTTATCGTATTATTATGAATGGATCAATGAAGAATACTCTATTGTACATCATTAAGGCTAAAAATAATAAAATATACCAAACAAATTTACAGAGGGCGGCTTTATGCTGATATTATATTTGTATACGTAGATGGTGCATTACAATGAAATCTATACATATAATAAAACAGTAACCGAACCATTTCTGTACATTGAATATTTTTCAAAAAGAGTAATTGGTATGCAACATGTATGTTCTATAGATACCAAAACCATGGTTAGAATTTTTTTTTTCTGTTTGTCTGTTTGTCTGTTTATCTGTTTGTCTGTTTATCTGTTTGTATGTGCGTCAATCACGTAATAACCACTGAGCAGTTTTTGATAAAATTTCACAAGCTGATAGATCAATATTAGGTGCAAATTATAGGCTACATTTTATTTAAAAAAATATATTTTTGGGGTGGCTCGTCATACATGTAAATGGAGGGTAAAAAAATAAATTCGCGAATACAACATTGAGTGAGGTTTCATTGGAAAGGTCTTTAAAAATGATATCGAGGTTTCTCAATGCGTTTTCTGCTAAAATAAATATTTTTTGAGATATACGCTTCTCAAGTCGTGAAAATGTCATACCACGTGACAATGTGAGATTTTGGTTGAGTTGCGGACATGCCTTTTTATACTCTTAAGGTATAGATTAAGACGTTAAAACACTCAATGAATCCTCAAAAACCTTCAAAAAATAACTAACTCTCTGCCCGCGGCTTCGCTCGCATGGGCTTCAATTTTCTATATTTTGAAAGAGGCGCGCGCTCTGTGAGATTTTGGTCAACCTATTTCCATAGAAAATTATTGCGCATATATCATGGTGCTGCGATCGTATTTTTTTTAACTTTTGTTGTGCTCCTCTAAAAATACAGAAATTAGTAGCCCACGCGTGCGAAGCCGCGGGCGGACAGCTAGTATAATATAAAAATTCAATTAATATCAAATTAAAAGTATATTACATAATTATATCTTATTTTGTCTATGTGTTTTACAGGGAACAGTAAAATGTTTGGAGACGGAGATATATTACAGAGAATAATTCTAGTTTAATCATCTTTTAAAACAATATAACTAGTATCAAAGTGTGTGCTAGAGCTCGCGTTGCATAAATTTCTTTTGGTACCACACTCTTTCTTCTTTCTCTTCTTTATTCTTCTAACTGGGGGGTAGGTTCGCTCAACTCGACAAAGAAAAAACTCACCTTACATCGCTAGTTTTCAAACCGTTTAATTACACTACCATTAGCACCCGATAAACAAAACCAACGACCATAGAGTTAATTAAAGAAGCCAATAGAGCCGGCAGGTGATTGCGGGCCTGAGCTGCATACGAACGACGGCATTACGAGCTGACAGTACTCTGCCACCCGACTCTCCCCGGTTTCATACAATTTAGATCTTACTGTATCTTAAAAGATTTTTCAAAAACAGTAGAAACGTACTTATTTAGTAACAAAGACATTTTTAATATATTTTTAGTAGTTGCGTAAGAAGCTAGGTTTAATTAAAATTAGATGCACTACAAATATTACCGACACTTTAAAAAATAGCAAGAGTAAAATAACCACTACTCTGGTAGTTTTCAAATTACGCTCATCATTAGCTCTCAATGTTACGACCATAGAGTTAATTAAAGAAGCCCATAGAGCCGGCAGGTGATTGCGGGTCAGAGCTGCATACGAACGACGGCATTACGAGCTGACAGCACTGTGTCATCCAACTCTCTCGGGTTTCATTCAAATTGAACCCTGCTTTTCGGTTTATTTTTTCACAAAAAATGATAATATTTGTATAGAGGTCTATTTAAAAAGATATTTAGCTAAATGCTCAAGGAAGTAGGTTTCATTAAAATTGCAAACATTAGAAATTTGCCCAAACTAAAACGTCCAAATAATTATCATCGAATAAAGAAAATTCACCGAACGAGCCTACGGGTTTCATTCAATTTTATTGTTAATTATCTTGCAAAACAATGTAAATATATGTATTTAGATCCTTCATTGAAATTGGGTTTTAGGTTATTCACGAATTTTTAACTTACTCAATATAAATAAATAAATATTCAGGTATATTGAACACTACTCTATCTAGTCCCAAATTAAGCAAACCTTGTAGAGACTAGAAGACTGACAGATATACTTTTTAAATACATACTATAAACGTATAGAAAATACAACGAAATTAATTTTTCCAGTACAGTTTCACCGTAACGTGGCGTGTCACAGAGTGTCGTTAATCATCTGTGAAATTGGCGCCATCTGCATGTTGATTGCGTGATTACCGCAAACGCAGAAACTGGATTTCTCCGGGGACCGGCGGTAAAGGGAATTTAAATCTTATTAAATGCACAAAGCATAGGTCACGTTGTTGCTTTAATGCGAACCATTGATCAAATTAAATGAATTTAGGTTATAACTAGAAAGATCCAGCTTGAAGGACCATTTTTTAAATTTACACATAATACGGTTTTAATTATCATAGCTATGAAAGAGTTTTAACAGTATTTACTGTTAGTGGCTACTAGATAAAATATAAAAAAAATATTAATTTTTAAATGACGTTTTAAAAGGAAAATAAACATTTTGACTTTGACTTTGACTTAGACCAGTCCATATGAAATGAAATAAAATATGAAGTTAAAATAACAAGTTCTCTATTATGTTGTACACTTCTAAGAAATTAATGTTAAAATTTCACCTATTATTTAACACTAGCTATTAGGTAGTAAAGTACTTTAAAACCATGGATAAGGTATTAATAATGAATAGGCCTCTTATTCAGTTTTGCAGCAGTATCGCAGTTCGGATCATTTGATTCCTTGCCAACTTCAATTACTGCAATTTGCGACCTTGTTTTTCATCCTTAGAGTTAAATAAAATAAGATTAATACCGAATTTAATGTTTTAATAGACTTTTTTAAGTAAGGTTCTCGTAAGAGCCTCAGGGCAGTTTGAATGGTTGGAGTTAGAATGGTTCAAACATTTAAGTCTAATAAAAATAATGATGTTGTCATGTAATTATTATTGCATTATATCGTGACGAAAGTATTTTTATTACTGTACATTACATTAAAGTTACATTTATCATATGAATTATCATAACACAATAAATATCACGGTCTTTTGAGATACATTAGTTAACTCGTTTTCTTTTAGGATTTGTTTATAAGGAAGATTTTATATTTATTTCAATAAAATAGCGTCATTTTAAAATTATTACTTTTTACATTATATACATTTTAATATTATTACTTCTATTTCTATTTTGCGTTATTTTGTTTAGAAAATTCTATAAATTTTCCTTAGCAGATAAAATCAAACATTGTAACATTTAAATTGCATTCAGATAAATAGAGCGTCCTTAATCCCGATTGGAAGCTAAGGTTTACACCGGTTCAAACTAAAGACCGCGACCCGGGATAAACCGGGATCCCCTAGCCGGTATCCCGGATCCGGGACACGCGACTAATGTTGCGGTCGCCGGACAAATAGACGTCGGGATTAGCATTGGGCTGATTAACTAAGAGTCCCTTGCGTTTTTGCTCCCCTGGTACTCTGATTGATTTGGGTTTGGTCCGATGTTATTTTAAAGTCCGTTTTTACATGTTAATTTGTTTTATACGTCAAATATATCAAGATAGGACTTCGTTATTGCTGAGAAAAAAATTATGCCAAATTAGGAAGAGTTACAAAATTAATTGTTTAAATTTTAAAATTGATTTTTAACCTTTAACATATGCATTTTATAGTCACTAAAAATAATATTCGAGTTAACAGTTTCTTGAAGAAATAATTTAGAGAAAAAAAGTACAATGTCAATGAAACGAATATATCTGCTTCTAGGAATATACCACATCAAAAATACCTTAGCTCTTTCCATGAGAACTCAGCCCATTCAATAATAAACATTCCAGCCTGGGAATCGAATCCAGGAACTCTAGTACAGCTACGTTACATTCACATACCATAATAAAAAGCTTCAATTATCGTACCGGAACACAGAGATTGCTTTAATTAAATAATGATTGTGCCATTAAATGATACTGAGTAACCAACAAAGCTTCAAGCAAGATGACCCCGCTATGAATAGGGGTGGCGACTTTTGGGTTATTGTACTATATTTTACCAAGTAAAAAGCCATGAAAATCAAAGGGAATATTATGTTCGTTTAGTAAAAAAAAATCAGTTTTCGATGGAGTACATTTTTGTAAGCTAGGATTTTACTTTAATAAAATTTAAATATCAACTTGGGATAAACGTGAGATACGAAATAAAAATTTCGTCAACGTTGTCCTTAGTTGTATATGAGGCGAGGGTATGATTACATTGTTGAGAAGTACATGTATGACATGGTTGGCAACCCTAGCTCGTAGTCATCATTCATATCTTTGCGGCGTCATGACCGGCCCGAGGCTTAATCTAATTTAAATTCATCCGGCCAACTTAAAAAGCACGGTTAATTCGACGCTACGACACCAAGGAGGGCCCTCCTGAAATCCGCCGGGTAGCTCGAAGGCGCGTGTGCCAGCATTAACCGACCTATTTAAACATCCACCTCTTTGAATATTTTTAGCGACGTCGTCTTTAATCATAGCTTATATAAAGTGGTGTAAGAAAGCGCAATTAACAATACAAAGGGACGCTAAATGAAATTAAAGCCGGCGACGAAAATAACGAGCATTTTGCAAAATTGAGACTTATTACGAAATGGCCGCCTGCACTTACTTTAATGATATTTTATTTGAATTAAAACTTAAAATGCAATTTCGGTGCGTACAAAGAGAATTCAAAATTAAAAGTTTGACTCCGACGATACAGTTTAATAACGATATTTTTAATACAAACACATGAATGAAATTTTATCGGCGTAGATTGCGTGCGACTCATGAACGAGAAGATTCTTGTTTTATATACATTAAAGTGAATAATAAAAATATTTCCTTTTTGATGAAAATGATTGAACTTTAAGCTCGTTTAAATTATTTGTATGGTTAAATGGGCTGTATAAATATACTTTTTAATTTTATTACCAAACTCATATTGGTGAAAAGTATAGCCACTACAAATAGTATAAAACAAAGTCGCTTCTCGCTGTTTGTTCGTATGTATTCTTAGATCTTTCAAACTACCCTACAGGTTTTGATACAGATTTTTATATAGATAGAGTGGTGAGTTCAAAAGGAAAGTTCGTATTTATTTAACATGTTATTTTATACAGTTCGTGCCGGGGCGGTCCCTTATTGATTTATAATTTTGTTTTTCCTTCAAAATAAATTTCCGACAGACTTAACCCGTAGGTTTGAAAACAGCCCTACTATTTCGTTTCACAGTAATAAAATCCACGAAAACTTCATGTATATTCAAGCACGTAGGTTCAGTTCTAAGCGAATGACGTGGAAAGTTCAGGTAACATTAACCAGATTGACGGAAACCACTTCTCGTAATTAAAACCTTTTAAACGCGACTTTCGCCACATTTCGCTTTGATCGAGTTAGCCGATAATGCTCCTGATATCAAAGAGTGCTTTTAAATTATTTTAATCCGTGTAAATAATATTACTCTGAGAGATTTTAATTACTCAGAATCTGTTTGCTGAAGGATTTGATGCAGACGACGTTACAGATTTCTGTTTTATGTTAATATTTTGTGTCACAGATGGAAATTTATGTTTTAGGTTAACATAAATATATTTCAGGTGTGTTTTCATCTTCAATTTAGTCTTGGTTGGTGGGTTAATACATATGTATTGACTATTTTTACTCCCAATACAATTATTTTATTCTATTAAAAGTAATTGTACCAAGTTTCGTAAAAATCCGTCGATTAGTTTCTATAACGGTTATAAAGACAGATAGACAAAAATTTTACTGATTGCATTTTTCACATCTAATCACCCCTGATAGTTATTTTGGAAATATGTTTCACGTACAGAAATGACCTCTCTACAAATTTATTGTAAGTATAGATAGACTGGCAGTTACTCCTTAAAATATCGACAACTCTTGGGATGAGTATAGAATATAATGATTTCTCTCACTCACTGTCTTTTACACTAAATCTCTCTTGAGTACACTATATTTCGTAAGAAGTATCTATTTTCACAAGTACGGTTTTATACGTACACTTTTCTTTATAAAGCAGTTTATTTTCCACACAACGTATGATTAACTAAATGCAGGATGGTGCTCCAGTGTCTGTCGAGTAGGTGTGATTCATAGCAGCACAATTACACGCTTACAAAATACTATTACATTAATGTTTATTGCTATTGTGGGATTTGAATTATCCACTATAATCGTTGCGCGAGCGCCGGGTTAACGTGCATTTAAATAACGACTTTAAATCAAGGCCATAAGGTTTAATTCAGATTGTACGCAGGGTGATTAACATTAACTGGCATCTCTTTTTAACATGCATTCGTTACTCTTCTGACTACATAGAGTACAACTTCTGGTATGGCATTTTGTATCACAGTCTTATGTTATGTATAACACTAGCGACTAATGTATTTAGGGAAAAAAATTGGATCAAAACCTATTATTTAAAGATCAAGAGAAGTAAGTATGCTATAGCAACGTTTGAGGTTTTTGTTCTAGTTCCAAAATGTAATTGTTAGGACATAGAACAAAGACAATAAATAATAATCAGATATACGAACGTAGGTATATAATTTGATGGTAATGTATTATGTAACGGTGCGAATAGTTTCGCTAAGACAAATCTGCATAAATCTGCACTTATTCTCGGGTGTATTTGATTTATCTAGAAATAAAGGTGTTGTATAACAATTAGTGTTAAAATATGACACCTTACGTAAACCACACATCAGTGCCTCTATAATAGTCTTTGTGACTGCCTCGTTGGTCTGGCGGTTGTATCTTTGACTACAAATCAAACCCGGGTAGGGCCAAAAAATGTTATTGAGATATTTCTAACAAAATGGTTCAATAGCAGCCCTAAGACTGCAAGTTGGAGGTGTTGGAACACGAGGGTGTTCCAACACCTCCAACTTGTAAATATATTGTCTGCCCTCCCATCGGATTATAAGAGTGTTGGCGCAAATACTTGTGCACTATAATATCTCCTGCTTACGATATCGGTCGGCTACTTTTTTATTTGTCTTTGTATTTTCGAAATCCACCATTCAATGAGGCACAATGAACAAAAGACATGAATAAAAAGCATAAATTTCAAAATCTAGAATGACTCATAGTATTGTCGCAACTAAACACTGTATAATGCAGATCTTCAAATGTATCGACTATTAGCTATTACCCATGCGTAGGACGATGAACCTAGCCGATTAACCTGTCACACTAATCTTATCTAACCCTAGTATACAAACATACGAGTGACGTAATCGTATCGGTTAGATATACTGTCAATATATTCGAGTTATACGCCGTTGCATTGATATATATACTTTTTAATTTAGTCGATTAAAGAAGAAACAAACCATTGATTATCTCTTCATTTGAAGAGTTTAATTCGGTTCGCTTCCTATAGCTTATTGTTACTTAAATAGCTCGTGGATAATGTAGCTTTCGAATGGTGAAAGAATTTGTAGATTCGGCCCATTAGTTTTAGAGCCTATTCATTACAACCAAACAAACAGATTTCCTTTATAATTTTAGGGTAGATAGAAAGGTATCTTATCTTATATACGAAATTCATCAAAATAGGTTTCATTAAACATCCATTAAACATCCAAACATATAAATGTCGAAAATTCAATATCTTCACAGATATGAATAATATGGTAACAGTTTCTATCTACGATCTATTTATAGTCAACACACTGTTTAACGTGTTTTAAACGATCAACAAAAAGAAAAGCCCACATATGAGTGGGCAAGTTATAAGTGAATAAAGATTGGGCCATTTGCGGCGCATGTGTCACAAACTCGACTTTCAAGGTTCGTATAAATGAAATAATGGCTTTTACTCTGTTGAGTAGTTTGACGCTAATGTCTTGGGGAAATGCGGCAAATCTAGGGAATTTTAATAATGATGAATTCATGTTGTGAGTTTAGAACACGTATTGGGTAACGTCGACAATATCCTAATTAAAAGTTGGATCAATTTTAATACACTATTTCTACAATATATTATTTCACTTTACATGATGCATAATTAATTTCAAAAATCGATCAATAGGTATTGGAGTTTTTTTTTTAATATTTTAACATTTTGATCACGAAGTTACTATGTGCTGTTATATTAGTAAGTAAACTACAATTGTTTTTTGGATAATTTTTTGTTACTAGTCATACCCCGTGTTTTCACTTGCGTAACTTGTGTTCTTGTAGGAATACGAGCTTTTGTGGTTTTCTGGTGTAGGTATACCAAGTATCATCACAATCAGTCACAAACTTACATCTACACATTGGTATATTCGCTCTTATAATACAAGTAGTAACTATTAAGATTCTAACTCTCATACTATCTCAAAACACATATAGTCGTTAATTAAATTAGTTTCCAACCGAGACCTAGAATTTTAGCATCCTAAGTCCGTTAATAGACTTAAATATGTGTTGAACCGTTTAGCCAATAAGCTTACAGGATTAACCTGGTACCTACGTGTAATTGCCTGAATATTTAACTATATGCTGTATTATTCAAATATTAATTGTATTCCGTTGACATTTCGGTCGTAATTGCTTTGAATCGATCTTATTAAAAGTGTAACTATTGAAAACGGTTGTAAATACGGGTGACATTGAAAATGATAGAAATAATATACATAACTGTAGACTTCGCTGATGAGTGGCGTGTAGGAATCCTAATAAGGAATTATCTTTTGTCTTTCACTACTCTCCTTTTTTTCACACTAAACATTTTCACATAAAGTTTTTGTCTTCCGATGATTATTTACTCGCCATTCAAAAGAGGGAAGCGCAGGAAATTCCACTTTATTACACCGTTCACCGTCGTAAGTTTTTTATGCTATATATATATTATATATACCGGCGCTGCATCTGCCTTATGTTGGTGTAGCAAATGCCGAGTGGCCCACCCTTTCCATACACTATATGCATCAATAGAGTTTAGCTAATAAGTTTCATTGTTTTTAATACTTTTAATTGTTATTATTTTTATCTATTATAGTTGTTATTATTATTATCATGCATTGTATTTTCTTTCCTTCTCATTTTACTTTCATTATCAGTATTTTTCTCTATGTTTGGTATTTATTGATATTGCTAGTGTATGGAATAAACTTTCTTTCTTTCTATATATATTATATATATCAGACAAGCGGAGCATGCCGTTCATTTGTGACTGACTGCAACCCATGAACATCTACAACATCAAAAAGTGTTGCAGTTACCTTGCCGGCTGGAATGAAGGGGAGGGGATAAGGATATAAAAGTGAAATATAAAAATAGGGAGAAGGGTATAAAAGTGAAAAAATTGCAATATAAAAGCTAATTCTAAAAGTAAAATCTATTCTCTACATATACAGATGTTACGCCGGTAATTGGTTAGATCGGATTATAGTGGACGGATATACCTCATAAACAAATTAACCGGCAATGTCCACATGCCTGCGGGGTTTGGACTAGCTGCATACTGCGGTTTTACTTGAAAAATAGTTTTTTTACAGTATGTTCTTATAGTGCGTTCGTATGTACAGTCAGAAGCATATATATCTGACCGTGGGCAGATTAGCAAAAATATCTGCCGTAAGGATGAGTTCAATAATATCTGACTTGACTTAATTGATGTCAGATATTTATGTCGCGTACGTGTGTCAGATGTATATGCTTCCGACTGTACCTATAGTGCTTACTGAAACTGTATTTTAAATTTGTGTACAGTTCTTTTTTAAATATACGACGTAAAAAAACTTCAATTTCTATTTCTTTCTTTTATGGTGTTTTCTATAACCCAACATAATTTTAATAATGAATATTAATGGTTCTAAGGAACAGCGTAAACTGCCCTTTAGCATTATTCATTCTAAGAGAAGCATCAGCGATTATTCAATTTAAAGTCGCTTATTGAATAACGGATGTGTTAATTGTCTCACACTTGCTATCACAATATGGCACCTGCTATTTCCTTATTCTTATTTTAAAGCTTTTTTGTGTCTGGAAGTAATTGTGGAGCCAGTATGTCGTATAGGGTTAATTGATTAAAAGATTGAAGTCTCGTGTCCCCTATTGGGGCAAGTGGCGAATACAGAATCCATTTCATAGATCAGTTTTTAACCGGCTTTCAAAAAAAGGAGGAGGTTATCAATTTTTCCCAGTTTTTTTTATTATGTTACCGCATATCTCCAGTGTTTATAGACCGATTTAGAAAATTCTTTTTGGATTCGAAAGATTAGAGTGCCAGTGTGGTCCCATAGAAATTTAAAGATTCAAGTCTGAGCATTCATGTGGAAGATATTTTTCAATTTAACAAGATTTTGCACCGACTTTGTATAGATTTCATAAATAATTAAAAAAAAGTTATTTTCTACAAGTAGGTGATCATTCTTCGGTGCTCTCAGGCCGATACAAATTTTTCACATATTCAGCGTGAGTCGAATCTAGGACCTTTCCGTTTTTACGTAGAACATACTAACCACTAATTACTGATTGTTATAACCGGAATACTAGAAGGCTTGGCTGCTTTGCGAGCCTTGAGTCATCGTCATTTATATTTGTATTTTATACATAAAGTTATAACGGTTGGCTAGACGATTATAAGAATATAAAATTGTTTCATTATTGCTATATGAATTCAGTCTTTGATTAATACATTTAAAGTGAACACAGAACGCAAGCAATGCATATTGCTGATTATGCAACGCCAAATTCTTCAGATAGATTGGATAAATAAATTATAACAATGAAAATGTACCCTTATATTTTTTCCAGTTAGCTAAATCAGTTATAGAATCATGCTATACTATTTAACAAGCATACTAAGTAACTTTTGTGTGTCACATTTTGCTTCTACCTGTTTCTTTCATGTGACATACTAAGTAAGAAAATTACGCTTACACTCACCAGCGATATACTATATACCTTGTATCTATACGTAGATGAATAGTTGAACATGTCTGTACACTTATATATATATAAAACAGAGTGATTGACGGAGTGCCACAACACTGGCCCGGTATGGAATTTGAAAGGTTACAGTGTTGTGACTTGTGACTTATGTTGAGTTTGCGAATTCAGATGCATTCAGTTGTTCGGTCATGTGTAAATTCACCTTTATCTGAAATGTTCTGGTTTAAATTCGTTTGTTTATATATTTTTTATAAGAGAAAAGAAGAGTACGATGCCATTTAAAGGGTATAAAACCTTATGGACCTATTTAAGATTTTTAAGTATTGAAATAAGTTTTGTGTATGACATTTGGCATCTAGATGTTTCTTTATAGTTACATAATATATCCATCCGAAATTACGTCACTATCACGGCTTAATTTTTTAATTAAAATCGGTGGGAATAAACATTTGAATACTTAAATTTGTGTCAAACATTCGAAGTTAACAAAAGTAATAATGATTTAGAACAAAAAATATGTTAGAATCCGTATTTTCAAAACAATTAAAAACAAACCTTACATTGAAAGGTTAAAGGTCACAAAACCATTATTTGCACTAAACAGAATTTTAAAATTTCGAGTTGAGAATTTGTAAATAGAATCATTTAAAATTCGACCTTATATTGAAAGGGTTAAGGTTACCAATACGTTTACAATTATCAGTAACAATGTTGAGTTTAGAACTCCGAATTTTTTGTTAATGTAAATTCGATCTTAACTAACGGACTTAAGGTCACAAGTTGCTTGTTTCGTGGTTGCAGTTACGTTGTTTGGTTACCAATTAGCAGATCTCGTAATTGGCTGCTCAGTATTATTTGCTGAATATATTTTTGCGTTTGTTCAGCTGATTGCCTGACGTGCGGTTGAAGATACGAAACACAAATAATAAAGAATTCTATATACTTATGTTTATATGCGTGTACGTTCGGGTGTTTTCCTAATTAGCCAAAACTGGGGATCGAATTTGGATGGCATTTTCTAATATGTAAATTTAATTTTCAATAAAGCATACTTCAGTAAAGTAGGTGTTACTTTAAATCTACTCTAATATTATAAAAAGGATGATTTTGTTTGTTTGATTATAATGATCAAAAACTACTGGAGCGATTTTAAAAATTCTTTCACCATTCGAAAGCTACATTATACACGAGTAACATAGACTTAGGCCCAGTATTAATAGGCTATATATAACATTATGCTACGGGAGCGCAGCCGCGTGGATCACCTAGTTTGTAATAATATTAAAAGCACAGTGTACTGTATAAGTAATTAACTAGATATATTTCTTGAATTGAAGTAAATTTATCATTTCCAGGAATATTCATCAAGCTATTATGTCCTATTTAAAATATAAATATAGATATATCGTAACACTAGCTATAAAATCATTCAATAATAATAACAATTAATCCATACCACAAAAGTAATTCATCAGAGAAACTAATAATAGGTTTGTTATTCATGAATCAAACTCAAGTGCCGAGTGGTATGCCGTAATGCTGAGTCAGCGTGTGTAATTTCCTCTTTTATTGGATAATACTAAGGGAGTGAATGAATGAAATACCGCTATTTATCTTTTATAGTCTATAGATGATTTATAAGCTGTAACATTGAAAGTATTTTATTAAAGTCACACTATTTTATCTTTGAGTCTTTATTTATAAAACAATTTTCGAGGGGACCGTAACAGTTACTAGGCGTTACAACCGACATGTCTTGGGTTTGATCCCCTGAGGAGACGTAAAAAAAACACAGCAGAAGGCTTATCTCTTACATGATTTTACATGAATCTTGATCAGTGGAATTTAAAATCCACCCTATGTCTCAATAGGGATCACCTTAGTAACTAACAATTTGTGTATCCAAACTTTAATTCAACAAACCATTAAAATATTACAGTGTTGTTATTGGATAATTTTTTGTAGCAAAATTTTCCAAATTAAAAATTTAGATGCAGCTACATTTTGAATGATACAATATCTTAACAATGAGTGAGAATAATATCATTTCTAATCCACTTTCCTCATATATTACTTTTAATCATTTCTTCATTAATGAATAAAAATACGACGACCCGCGTCTCTTCTACTAAAATTGCTAATTACCCTACAATTATAAACAATTAGTTCGTAGGTACACAACGTAATCGAATGAGCCATTATTCGATTTGACGTCTCGCAATCAGGGCACGCAAACGAGCAAACAACTGAATCGATTCAACTCGATTGTCGGGTAATCATCGAGTGACTGATTGATACGATTATGTATACTATTTTGTAATGTGGATTTGTCTTTGGAAAACAAAACATGTACTATCTAGCTACGGGTGGTAAAGTGAAATTTAACGCCCCAAATACCTACATTTTTAAATAAGTTTGATATTTGAGTTACTTAAAGTTATGTTTGATTACGCCATGAATAAATATTTTTATAACAAAAATCAATTGATAAATAGTTAGTTTCCCTTGACAAACTGTATTGCTTTTTTACCATTATTTTATATTTGAAAATGGACAAAGACATAATATTCTTACTATTTTAACCTTCAGATTGGAAAATGTTAGCCCGTTGCACTTAGAAATAATTTACATGCTCTTATGACTTGAGGATATTAAGAGCATTAAATATTCGCTACGTGAGCTACCGTTAATTAAAACTCAAATTTAGCGCCCTAATATACATTAGTCCGGTATTTCTTGAGTGCTATGGTGGATTTATAGAACCTACGTTTTTTAATTAGTTTGATAACTTTCTAAAGTGAAATATGTCAACGATTTTTTAGGCGTATAAAATAATTTAACAGTTAAAACTGTGTTTTGGTACTGTTTTCTTATGTTAGAAAATGTACAAAGAATACACATTTTAATTTAGAGTATTATGAATCCTGGTGAAATTTAACTTTCAAATATTGATAAAATAATATATTACTAAAAATATTATGAAACATAATTGTTAGCCTTCGTCATGACGAAATTAATCGCATTGTCATATTGTCATAATAGGGCTCCTAAAAATAAAAATATCGCGGACTAATTGGAATAAATCTGTATAGCAGTATTGTGAAATAGATTATACAAAATCCAATAAAACCAACAATAACAGAATATAACGTTCATACAAAATTGGCGAAGTTTCTCTGAAGACCGTAACATCCAGTACTTAAGATTTGGAAGTAGATTACGAAAGACTTAATAAAGAATATTTTTCTTAATAAGACGATCTCTCCAATATAAAAGTTTTGGGAATCTGCGCAATATGTCAGCACATCTTATATTTGTTACGAGTTAGAGAGAATAATCAAGGAATTGTAGATGTTGGTGAGAATTTAATTAATATATGGAATTCATTATTGAAGTAACAATTCTTTATAATATGCTTTGAACAAAAATCATTTGCCAGGTGAAAAAATAAATCAAAGGACGATATCTTTGTCTATATACGTATTCAGAATGATTTTTAAGTAGGAATTTACGTATCATATTCAATCATAAACTATTTTACATTATTATTACTTGTGCTCCTATATTTACTAGTATGGTTAAATTAAAATAGTCATACCTAATTATTGACATTGCTTTTGTTGGTGCCTGTTTATCAATTTTGCTATTCCCTGTGTCCAAAGATTGTTTGGTATAAATTGCTCTAGGCAATAAGGCCACCGTTTGTACCATTCCTTGTTCAACAATTTTCATCACAATAAATAAATCGAATTCTAAATCCATTACTAAATCTCGCAAAACAAAGCATATCTACTCCGCATTTGCTACTATTTGTCTAATAACCTATTTCGCGCGAACTATTCTGTCACGTAAGTTTTTCCTTTATCGCGCCGATATCGTCACGTTCTGCTTAGCCCAGTGCGAACTGATAAGGGTCCTTAACATGATCATAATTGCTGATACGGCACACAATCGGAGCTCATACAGTTCATTTTTCTTTTAGGTTATGTTGATGAGATGACCTAGTGGGTTAAGTGACTTTAATAGAGGTTTATTCGTGTGACTAGAAAATTATATTTTTAGCACGTTGAATATTTTTTTATGTATTCCGTTTATGAAAGGACACGGAAATACATAATATTGGAATAATATTGACAAAGCTTTAATTTTTGAGCGAACGAAGCGAGGTCCTAGACTAGAAATGGCCTAGTATTTTTTTCAAAATTTGTATATAAGTCCAAAAGTATATTTCTAAAAACAATTCGTAGCCAAATATTTACATCAAAAAATATCAAAAGTTTGAAAACTTCAATATTTCTTTTAGCGAAATTTCAATATTGCGAAGATAGTCGGGGGGCCAGGCGAGTTTAATAGAAATATACTCGAGTGTGTTTTGAAATGATTTACTCATTACAAAACGAGGTATAGCTCGGAGCGAATCACTTGTAACATGTACTACAGCTCAAATAATCGTAGCTAATAAAACAATTAAATACACAATGAATAGACCCCGCGCAGGTGCGATCGCTTAAAGAACAATAGCACTCCTTGCTTGGGCCCTTAATGGCCGCCATGAATATGTAATGCTGAACTTACACTTTATGTTACGTGATCATCCTCCCGGTGGACTAGTGGTTGAGGACTTGAGTCTCGGGCAAGCATTCTTCATTTTGTAGGAGATAATAAATTTTTTGTTAAAATTTTCTGAGACGCCATATAACTTTTAGATTGTTAAAATCTCTAAACCAAATAAGTAAATCAAATACCACATTTGCAATATTTTTATATTTTTAACATATAAACATATTATACCTGTAAGTATGAGGTAGTTTAAATGTTTTATTTAAAAATATTTATTTTATTTCACACTACAATCTTAGTAATATTATAAATGTGAAAGATAAACGTTTATGAGGATGTAGGTATGTATGTTTCTTAGTCGTTCACGCAGAAAGTACGGAACCGATTATGGTGAAACTTGGTATGCATATAGGTAAGGGTTCAGAATAACATAAGCTACTTTTAATTTCGGAGTTGCCACCTGATCAGAAGTTGCGCGGGTGAAACCACAGGGCGCTGCTAGTATATTTAATACTTTAAAAAGCGATAATAATTACATCGCACAAAGAAAAGTACACGCAAGTTAAATCCCAGTAAATATGAGGTTATTGGCTAGCAAAGAAACCCGAGCCCGCTCGCCGATCTGCGGAGCGTATGAAATCTGTGGTGGGTGAAATTTTACACCCGCCACAGACTATGTACCCCGCAGAGATGCCAATTTATATTATACCGTAAGCGCAATGATACGTATTGCTACGTAATAAGGAAGTTCATTATTTATATACTTTTATGGCAATAAGGAAAAGATAAAATAAATGTGTAGAACTGTGATACGCGTGTTTCGAAGTGGATTCATTTGAATTAAGCTCTTTATTGCGAATTTTGTGTTTATATTTTTTATTTTACTTTGTATATATTCAATGTCAATTTTGTTATTATTTTTGTATGGATTTCTCTCATATCTGCTAGCGTACTTAAGACAATTAATTTCACTTTGCAGCGTGCACGGTGTGTTAAACTCGTACGTTACGTTATAAATTGTTTGATCCTTTAGCTATCCAGTGGTATAATTCAATTTTGGATGAAGCTAATAGATTCGAAGCTATAATGCCATACCGAAATGATTTTGTCATCAACAAGTTTTTTGGATTGCCTCCGTATGATATTTTAAAGACGTTTTCACGTCATAAATGTATCAGAGGTGTAATTGGTGTAACCGTTCCTCCGAAATATATATATATATAAAAATCAATTTCCGTTCGTTAGTCTCGAGAACTCGAGAACGACTTAACGGATTAAAATATTCGTGGAAGTTCAGGGAAGGTTTAAACGGTGAGAAAATTTGAAGACATTATGAAAAGAATATTAAAAACCACAATTATTTTTTTCTATACAAATATATGTCTGTCGTATTGACAGACATGTCACGTTCAAAAATGGCAGTATGAAGTTCGCCGATCTGCTAGTTAAAAATAAATAAACTATCTGCACTCTATGTACTCTTTGACTATAGGCCCAGGCGTTGTGTTACGTTTCGGGATGGGACGATTATTCTCGGCTCGCGCAAATAATGCAGGTAGTACTTTATTTATAGAATTCCTTTCCTCTTTATATTTGGGGCAGGATTTTGATCTTTTGTTATATAGTTCAACTAACAGGTAACATAAAAGAATGGAATATACCAAAGTTCTGAAAGTATTGCTTTGTTTCGGTACAAAGATGATTACTAATAATAGTATAAATGCAAAAGTAACTTTGTCTGTCTGTGTTAGGTCTTTTTCACGCCTAAACCACTGAACCGATTTGGATGACATTTTGTGGAGATTGTTTAAAACCGGAGAAATGATAAAGGATTACGATTAGTTTTCATCCCGGAAATCCCATTTATTACAAACGTCTATTTCGTGAAATCTAAAAATTTATTTGATGTTCAGTAAAAGTCTCTCGGCTTTCGAGATATTCAAAATTTTCGAAAATTAAATAAAATACACCCTTTGTTACTCTTTTAGGTGTCGTGTCGTGTGTTACGTCATACCAAATGATAATATTATTTGCTTATCTATGAATCAGCGACAAGACATAAGCTAATTTAATTAGTTTTTTATAGTTTCCGATTGTTCTTAGAAGCTAGTTTTTGTGAGTGATATCATCTATTGTCTGTGTACATCTGCGAATTTTATGTTTGTATGACGTCAGACGTCTCGTACATGTAGGAAATACATTTAACAATTTAATTTGATCACTACTAAGAGATAATTCGATTTGGAATTCTACCTAGCTCTACATAAAATGGATACGTAATATTAGAAACAATGATTCATATTAAAATTTTGATTAAAATAAAGCATCACTCAATGGTATTTTTGGTAAAAGGCTTGCTTAATAATTATATATTAAACAACTACAGTTTAGGTAAAAAGGGCTAAATGAAAATAATAATTTACATTATCACATAGCATTTTAGCAATTAAAAAGGCAAAGTAACTCGCACATTTAATGGAGGCCTACCCACACAAGATCACATTCTAATACTGTCATATGAGGCCGTATAAAATTGCTAGTGGCTTACCAGGCGCAGTAATGAACGATGTAATTTTGTCATCTATACTACACTTTTTGTTTTAAGTAAAATGTAGATTAGTGAAGAAATAGCTTGTTAATTCAACGCAATTATGACGGAAACTTATTGTGTTATTTTTTAAATTTCGATCTATAAGTTTAATTAAAAGCATCTAAATACCCTTGAGTGATTTTCATTTTCGTACCAAAGGTTATCTGGAAGAAATCGCTTCCTTAGTGATAACACCTGTTTTTAAATTTTTTAACTCCTCTTGTGAATTTAAAAAATAACAATATATTTTACAGGATAAATATCTACATTTTTTAAAACCTCCATATAAATAAATTTTACTCATCACCATATTAATTTTACCAACGTAATAAGACTACCTCAGCTCAGAGTCTGTTAATCAAGTACATAAAAATACCAACGATATATTCGCGAAAAACCATCTCATACGAAACCAGATCACGCAGTTACCAAAAAGACACGTACAAATACCATTCCAATAAGTCCATATTTTCCCTATTCATTAGGCCCGAGATCGGGGCTTTCAAAGCTTTTCAACTTTTCCATATAAAAGTACCTAAGACGCCTCTTTAATGTAAATATTTGTTCGCAGGTGAATCATTACGTGGAATCGAACGCGCGACCCAGCTGGTTAATGTGACGTATGTGTATACTTTACTAGAATAATTCTTTGTCAGAAATATTTAAGTGAAGGGAGAAATGTATGTACAAACATTTTTGTATTTTCACAATCACGTATTTTAAGGTAAATCCAATTTGTTTATTCCATTCAGTTTTATTAAATTATTACGCTTTGACAAACGCATTATTGGTGATTTCAATAGCTTATTTGTATCCGTACGAATATTATAAATACGAAAGTAACTCGGTCTTGCCTGTCCTTTCTTCACGCTTAAATCACTGAATCGATTTGGATGATATATTGCACAGAGATTGTTTGAAACCTAAGAAAGAGCATAGGATAGCTTTTATCCCAGAAATCCTACTGGAACAGGACAGGATCTTACAACTTGTAAATAATTAGCATCAATTGCTATTCGCTAATTCTCGAAAACGGCTGAACCGCTTTGAACTTATTATAGTCTTGAATTATTCGTGCAAACTCAGGGTAGGTTTGATCGGTGAGAAAGTATATTTTTCCATACAAATATTTCGCGTCTATCAAATATCTAAAATGGCGTATATTGTTTAAAATGGCGGTCTGAAGTTCGCCAGTTCAGTTAATTATGAAATAAATCCATCGACCATACTAAAAGTAGTCTAAACATACAATCATGCGCATTAAACAGATCCCACAAAACAGTTTTATTGGTACTTAAGTGCTTAACAGCTATAATCCTTCCTGGCAGCCATTTGTCTCCATCCATCAGTATCTGATTTAGATATCGGTGTCAAATTATTGAATAAGCGTGTCTCGCCTCTGTAAGTGACGGTATTGGATTAAGTTCGGGTTGAGATATTTACTTTAAGTAATTTTGAATATTATTTATGATATTGCTTACACCTATTTCTATTACTTTTTCACCTTATAATTTCATTTTTAAAGAAAATAGTAAGGTGTCTTGTTTGTGTTAAAATTACGTAATACAATTTGTCATTTGACTATTCTTTTAGATATTGTAATTTTTATCTCTGACTCTGTTTTATAGAGTGATCTTGCTCCCTTGCTATTTGCCATATACGATCGTCAATTTATTATAATTTATTGCTTTTTCATATTTGTGAATACTATTTATACTTATTGTGCATATTTTACTCTTGATCTTAATAAACCAGTACGAAAGTATTCGTGTTAAATGGTAGGTTAGGTTCATATAATGTCATATCAAATTATTGAAAAAGATCTTTCATTTTTTTCGACCAATCCTTGTTTAAATACGGCTTATAACATCTCTCTAAAATATGGTTTATAACATTAAAACTATAACGTACATTATTTACAATGAATATATTTCAACAAAACCTTGAACTCAACCCCACCGATAACATGAAATAACATAGTTTGTACGTACACACAAAATAAACAGTGTCTTTTGAAGAGCAGGTATTGTATTAGAAATATGACAAAGTACACAAGTACATTCTCTGTTTACACGCTGGTAGGATAGCGATCTAGTCGCCTGTGATTATGTGACGAGCGGGAGCGGATTTATACCAGAAATTATTTTTGTACAAATTATTTTTGTTATAAATGAAAATACCTACGAATTGACAACCTCCTCGTTCTTTTTGGCAAAAATATAACATCATTACCAACAATTTTAATTCAATCTTTTTATGTTTCCACAATTGAAATCGATTCAAGTAAGCTACTATAACTTTCTGCGGTATAATATTTGTTCCTCAATCGAACAAAAATTACTAATCAGTTTTTAATTAAATTTGACGCAAGGGTAGTTCACTGGGATCACCACATTTACATTCAAGTAGACGAACAATTCGAAATGATGCGAAGAAAATGGGGCATGGGTATAAATGGGTCATAACCTAAAGAAATAAACTAAATAAATCAACAGCTCGCTGTCTCAAGCTACAAAAGCGATACTTAACTGTAACCGCGCGACATTTATAAGCTGACCAAGGTTAGGCCGTGTCTCCGCTTTCCCTTTTAACATAGTTTTCCCAGACATCATATATTTCTATGGAAATGCGAACGCCTACGATTGCTTCAAAGTGGGAAGAATTTACGGAATGTCAATGGTATTGATTTCTAAAATCGATTTTCCTTTATTGTTTTCTTTTGTATTTTTATCTTAGCATAAAAATCAAAAGATGAACAAACACCAATAATAAAAAGGGTAGCATTAAAAGGTCAGGAACATAACGAAAAATTGAGACAATGCCCTTTTTGTGAAATAAAATAAATAATATGTAATTTGTACCTAAACTTAATTCTGTCTAAATAAAATATGGTCTATTGAAATTTGAAAGCCTCAAATTTTACCCAAAAAACTATAAGTTTTGTGACACAATTATAGTTAAGTGAACCAATTATTCTTGGCAAATATCTTTTCGTTACACTTCATACGCCTTTGAAAAAGTAAAATAAAATTAACAAGCAGTTCACGATATAATGTAACGTCTTTAAAAAATTGGAAAACTTGGCGACACTTCCAATAAAGTATCGGAAAAACATTTACAAGTGATTTTATTGGCTTTCATTCGCTCGCTTTACCATGTATAAATAACATTTTTATTTTTGAATGTTTTTTGTCTTTATTAATAGAAAACCTAGTTTTATGTGACTTTTTAGTTTTTTCGATTTAACTGTTATCTGCGAATTCAGAGATGAAAATATAAGAAACAGGTTGACATCATCATATTTTATCGAAGTAAATTTCAATAGGCATGAATAATAAGAAACATATATGTAAAATACCAGACGCGCGCCGCGATCTTCTGATCTCGTGGCAACCCTAGGATTAAAAGTAACCTATATGTTATTCTGAACCCTATATACCAAATTTCATCATAATCGGTTCAGTAGTTTTTCAACACAACCGTAACAAGCACACATACATCATCACAAACTTTTGCATCTATAACATTAGTAGGAATTTATTGGTCCTATAAATTGTCACATATTCTATAACTACTACAAAAATATTCCTAATTCTAACAGAATTTATTCCAACTTTCCATCTCCTTTGCCCTCATACCAATAACTTCGAAATAAAATAAAAAGTGGGACAAGTCGTAACCTTTAACTGTGGAGTTAAACGCTCGTTAACCAAACTAATAAAATGCATTATCGATAATTCCCTAAATTTATATAAAATAGTAAAGATAAAAGTTAGAATTATGCGAGATTTCTCCAATTAGAGGCTTTCTATCAAATTAATAGCCCATCAGAGATACAATGCAACGCCTGTCCGGTTTGTGGGAGAATTTATGTGTGTTTGTTTTTCGATTTCGTAGGAAAGGTTTAATCGAAAGTTTGGAATCGAGTTTTAAAGTATTACTACGTTTGTGGATTATGAAGATGTATACGTAAAAATTATTTAGTGAGGCAATTATCTACCTATCTTATTATTTTTAAGTATAATTTGAGGAACTATTTCCGATATTATAAAAGAAAATGCTGTGGGAAATTTTATGCTGCTGGACGCATTTATCTATATGTGTACAGTAGTCAAACTCCAAACAGGACGTTCATGCAACGCACACGTTGACACCGTTTAACGAGTGTCAGTGTTCTCCTATACAAATTTGGTTCAAGTCTGATCATTCATGTGGAAGAAATTCCAGGGAACTCCTCGAAAATCAACAGAATAAGCTCTGTGGTTAAGGTGTTAACCCATTAAACTCTAACTCTGAAAATTGTAACTAGATGATGTAATTATTTTGGCAATAAGTTATTATATTCTGTACATTCTGGACCTGTAATTTACTGGTACTTTTCCTTAACCTTCCACCGTGTTGTTGTTACGAGTAATCGATAACTAATATAAGGGATTACATCGGCTTTACCCAAAACAGAAACTACATCGACTTTGACTTTGACAGTCAAATGGTTTAATTATTCCAGGCTTACGCGACCTTCGTAATAAGCAATAATGCACGTGTTTCGCTCACTGAAGATTAAGACGAGATGTTCAATTAATTGGTGGATTAGGAAAATTTGAACTGCTCGCTGTTATCCTTATATCTTATTACTAGCTGTGCCTCGTGGTTTTACCCGTGTCTATCTTCCGTTCCTGTAGGATTTCGGGCATAAAAGCTACCGATTGTTCTTTCTAGAAACAATCTGTACAAAATTTCATACAAATTGGTTCAGTCGTTTAAGCGTGAAGAAGAGAGAGGCATAAGACAGAGTCACTTTCGTATTTATAATATTAGTAAGGATAGTCATGCTTACAATGTAAAGGACCTTAATAAAATTAAATAAATTACTAGAATCTTTTCTTTCCTATTTCTCAATACGACAAAAGCAGAAAGTGCCTACTGCAGACGAAATGTTGTATCGATATGCAGACAATATTCTGTGAAGTGTCATAACTGATCCTGTACGAATTTAACTCGAGCCCTCCTAAACTAGACGACTCTTAAATGAAACCGTAGCTAAGACGAGGCCCGAAGGTGTTATACCTATATTTACGACACGCTCGGGCTTCGTACATGCTATACTATGCATGTTATATACGGTAAACCTACCTCTTGAATAACTCTATTTATTAAAAGTAGCGCATAAAAATCCGTTAGGTAGTTTTAAAGCTCTAAGCATACATATGAAGGAAGCCTACGGGAAGCGACTTTGTTTTATAATATGTACCTAGTGAAGTAGGGAATTTTATAGTAATATTACCCCTTTCTTTAGTAAGGGAAAAACTTAGGAATTAAGCCATATAAGGCATTAATTTGGCTTAATATAAAAATGTTATGTGTGAGGGATAATAAAAGCAATTTCCATGATTCAGTTTAGGGTTATTTTGGACCTAATGACCCTAATAGCAGGTATTAGGGTTGATTGGTGTTGTTAACCGTTTAACTTAATTGTGCCACGGAAAATATTTGACCGGTATAACCTTTGGGGATGAGCGATTAGATGATTTGTGAATTAGTATGTCGATGGGTTTAAAATGGAGGTAAAAAATGTAACATTATTAAACCGTCTTAATACAAGTAATTGTAACATTGTTGGATTAGATCGTTCAAATGCTATTTAAGGTCAAGAAAAGATACTAGCTTAGTTTTTGTGCAATAAAAACAAATGATGATAATTCTTATCTGACAAAGAACAATGTAATAAATATGGGAGAACAGAAAAAATGTGATAACAGACAGGTTAGTATCGACTTTCCGAACAGGTAGATTAAAAAACACTGAAAATTAAAAAAAGGGTCAACCTTTTTTTAATTAGGTTATATGAATTAAAATTATTTTTATTTGTTTCTTTATTAATAAATTTTTATATGTGCCTGTAAATCTATACAATATTTTAGGTGTCTATAAATGTTAGCACTATTCTAAACTGATATTCCCATTGTTTCATAGTAAAGAAAATCTCCACAAATTCTATTTTCAGAGTAAGCTAAGTTAATTAAAGGTGCCTATTTCAATCGGCGCCACTGATCTCAGGATCACCCGGGACGTCAGTTCAATTTGTCAATCCCGGCCGGACAGGGGAATTCGACCTAAATATGGTCTGAATGCTAAACGAACGAAGGTATTTGAAATGATTGAAACTAGTGAGCTTTGGGTAAATGGGGTGATGGAGGGTATTTGTTAAATCATATAAAATACGATTTATTTACTGTACTTCTCGGTAGAGACAGCCTTCCGAATCGGTGGTAAATAAAAATATATACATTTATTTATGTAAATGTAAATGATGTCCTAAAAGCGCCTCAACAGACAGCAATTTGGAAAATAGACATTTTGACTTTGACTTTGTAACTTAACTTTGGAAGCTATAGATCTATGTACCACCAGGGACGTCGCTTCAATTTGTCAATCCTGGAACAGACAGGAGCATTCTAACCGATACATATATGGTCTTAATTCCAAATTTTAATTTAAATTTTAATTTAAATACTATCTTTATAAAAATCATTGTTTGGCTAAGGCTGAAAAAGAGATGTAAATATATTAAGAATTTAGATTTACGCCTAATACGATATTAAATCGACTCATCTTATTTTTATAGGAAATAGGCATAAGGGAATGAAAATATAAAAAAAAACTTCTCGAGTACTTGCAGTAGGTACCTAAACGCTTACCTGGTGGTAGCAATCAACTGTTATATATTTTTATAATATTATTACTCTTCTCATTTAAACGTATACCCATGGGAAACGATTTACTTAATACTGCGTTTATATTCAGCGTTCAATATTAACATTGGATGTATCTTGAGATGCGCTGTCAGATAAAGGTGTGTCATGGACGGATAGGAGCTACGAGTCCTATGGGAACATGTTTGTTTATTTAAATGTAAGGTCATTTAAGCCAACAATATTTTAACAGGACATTCCGAATTTATATAGCAAGTAAAAGATGACGTCTCTACAACTTGGATTCACATTTTTCGTTAAGTTTTTATCGTTTTTTTTAAAAAACGGCTACACAAATTCCAATGAAACTCACATATACAGTTCGTAATCTAGTTGTAATAGATATACCTAACTCGCTTATTTTCCTTTACTTAAAAATATAATTCAATGCTAAAAGTTGTAACCGACCTACTTATACACCGAAAAAGACAACCAAACAACATGTCCATAACTAACACTTCCTCATTTCTTACTTACAAACTTGACATTCAAACAGACATACTAATCAATCTGCATAATACAAACAGTGTATGTCTGTACGCTCTATCTCACGTCCCACTGGCCCCGATGATGACATTTGACTGCGTGATAAGAATTCATTTAATGAACGTTCATGAGACGTTATGTCGACTGCCTTTGTATTAGATTTCTGTGCGTAACAGATTGCATCGAGGGTATTGTAGTTCTTAGGGTTAGAATGACTAAGAAACTTATAAAATTTTAATCAAGAAAACAAAATAATTAACACCTGGACAGCAGAAAATTATAATTTTCATCAAATAATATTTTTTTGTGTTTGTTTTAACGCGAGTACTTTCCAACGCGGTTTATTATTGTGACCACGCTCGCTGTAAAGTGCTCGAAACGTCGGGTTAAATAATAATATAAAATAATGTATAATAAACCGCGTTTAAAATCCTTTAAAAAGTATTTTATTTAATAATTTTTTACTCGTGGGTATTGAACCCACACCCGTCGGCGCAATAGACCATAGCTATATCCACTGCGCCAATCTGATCCTCAAATTATTATTCTCCTAATCTTTTATCGAAGTATTTTGCGGAGATTCGTTGTGTAATGACTTGATGGGATGTGTAGAAGTGTAAAATTTGTTAAGATTTTTTACTCCACTTTTTCCACCACCAAACACAATAATTGGAACTATTTATTATATCACAATTTCTTCGCGCCTCCTTCCCTCTTACCTCAGGATAGTAGCAAACTACAGAATCTTCGGTGCATGTATATGAGTCAAGCTTGGCGATTTTATGTTCTATCCTTACGTATGGTATAATATAAAAATCTAGTAAAATACTAACACTGTCAATTTTTTTTCAACCCACATTAATATTCATGCCGTGTCTATCAATACAGGGCATTAACCCATGAATAACATTTTTGTAGGTAAAAACCTAATTTTAGACGTAACCCAGGTGAGCTATAACGTACGGTTGGCTGCTTCTGATGTTCACAATAATGGACGTACCTGAAAAAACGAAACTTCCATTAATATCTTTGTTTGCTTGATTACACAACTGTATGAAGGTTTAGATGCCTCTCCAAGATATAAGCTTGTATAATGTTACAAATTACATTTTATACGTTTACATTCACGTAAAGTTTATCGACTATGAATAAATATTATTCACAACATAATTGGTCGAAAGGCCTTTAATTATAGGGCTCAATAGGTACATCAAATGCTATTTTAGCGTTTTTATAGTAGAAAATGGAAAAATACATATGAAATTAAGTAACGCAGCGTTTATGTAACTTTTATGGGTCTGACTGAAAATCAGCGCTGGGAGCGTTCCCAGCATATTATGCTGAATTAGATCCCTTTTGGCATCTGGTATAACACATCATAGTGATACTATGTATTTGCGTTATAAATGTATTGTGATGTCTTTATGTCAAATGAAACATTTTTCTTTTTTATTTTTTTTTGTCTATACATAATTATTTATTATAATTATTTCTTTTTAGTACTATGAAAAACGCAACACACAAACGTATACAAACACCTGGGCCCTATTTCGCAACGCTATCGGCTTATCAGTCGTATCGGCCGTATCGGCATATCGGGCGACGACACAAGCAATTTGTGTCAGATCTGTTTGTTTGGTCAATACGGCCCTTTGATGTTTTTATATTTGTCGCTGGCGAAACGACATGCTTTGTACCTATTTCGTTTTAAAGGAAATTTCGTCACATCTGAAATAACCCGTTATAAGGTAGAAAAATGTTGGATAAAGGTAGGTAAAGGTAATTTAGATGAGTAAATCAGTTCAGTTTACGTAAGTATTCGTTGTTATGTAAATAAGGGTAAATAAATGATTTGATAGTTCATTCAAAATTTCAAAAAATTAATCAGAAAAAAAGATATCAACCAATAAGAACTCAACCCGTCTACATAAAGATGGTTTGACTTTTATTTTCTACTAACGTATACTGGTAGAAATCTGATTAACACTCTATAAAAATCTGTTGCGTAGTTTAAGTTCTAAGCGTAGCAGGTACAGATGCGGAAAGCGACTGTAGTTCCGCCACAGCTAACAGCGAAGCGAATTGCGACGCGGCAAGCGGTGGAAACAAAATATGTAAGACAATGTATTAAGAGGGCCACAGCTACCAACGATGTGAAATTAACAAATGTACTAGCGAGTATCGAGATGTTCACAACTCATCGCACCACCCGCCTCGCCTCCAGTCGCACCGCTAGGAGCTGAACGAATATGGTAAACCTCCTTTGCGAAATCAATCTAAACGATAAATTTGATTATTTTACACCATTTAAATACATAACGGTATGTATAACTCTGACAATCTAAAGCTTAGGCCACAGTTATCGGCGGCGCGACCAGCTATGACCGGCTCGATACTCCTCAGTACATTTGTTAAATTCGCACATCGCACCGCGCCGCAAGTCGCATCGCCGGTAGCTGTGGCCTAAGCCATAGATTGTCATACATTTGTTTCCACCGCCCACCACTCGCCGCGCCGCAATTCGCATCGCCTGTAGCTGTGGCCTCAGCCATAGATTGTCATACATTTGTTTCCACCACCCATCGCTCGCCGCGCCGTAATTCGCTTCGCTGAGCGGTTAGCACTAGTTGACATCGCATTGTTTTATATTTCAAAGATACTTCACAGGAAGCGGCATCTAGGTTACGCAGTATGAAGGCTTTTCAGGAAAAACGCCTTTTAATATTCGGAGTGAATGTTTAAAACAAAAAGCTAATTTAACGCAATGTTGGGGTTTCCATTAATGTTCCAGTTTCTTTATAAGCGAGTCGAAAGCGGTTCAGGTACGCTTTTACAAGTGAATACAAAAACTTTACTAAGAATATTGAATTTATATTTAGTAACGATTCTAAAATATAAGGTATATTTAAAAATATTTAGTTATATAGTACCCTTATCATAAATAATGTTACATAATATTTGTCTTCAAAATAATTTGAGTGTTCTATTGAGTTGAGTTTATACAGTAGGTACTACTGTTAAAAACTTTTAGGTAGGTTTGTTCCCGACTTAAACAAAAGCTGATGAAACAGCGGTATGTAAGCCTTAATATACTATAACTATAAATTCCTATCCTACTAGTATTATAAATGCGAAAGTAACGGTTTGTTCAGCCGAAACCAATGAACTGATTTGGATGAAATTTGAACAAATATTTTTTGAAACCAGAGAAACGACATGGGATAGATTTTATCCCGGAAATCCAACTGGAAGGAAGATATACGCGGGTAAAAACTCGGAACTAGTGTTAAATTAATATCAATTTTTTTAAATAAATCTTAAAGACAAAACACAAGTACGAAATGGTAATGCACAATAAAGGTATAACAGGCTTTTGCAGATCTCCATAAAGGCTGACTGCAAAATCTTCAAAGCGAATTCTCAAAGGCTCGAATCTCGATACAGTCGAAGTCAAACCACGCTTGTATGATAATCATAGAGCATAAATAGGTATAGAGCGGGTATGTGAACTGTAAGCACGGTGATGACAAGCAAATGGAAATATCCATACTTAGTCACTTGGGAAAGACTTAAAAAAATTTACGGACTAAAGATAATAAAAAGACTAATATTTTGGTGATTACGACAACGGGTAAATACTACTTAACTATGCCGCTGTATATTAGAAAGAAGAATATTTATTAGCAATGATTAGGCACATACATATTTTTTGTGTGTTGGTTATCACCGGTACAAACTTTACCCAACCGCGCAATGCTGGGCCTCCTACTCTTTTATTTCTGAAGATGTTATACTGCAGAATAACCCTGACCCTCTATAGCCTCATACGGCACGCACGTGTAGTCAATCATTTTTAACATTTTCTATAGAGACATCGATACTATATAATTATAAATAAATAAAAAATAGTATTTATTACCAGTTTGGAGTACAAAGAAATTCACTATTAACTTAAATCGTAAGTAGAATTTATAGAGTTGTGTCAGCGAGACCCAAATTTGACTTTTAGTCTATATCTTGGGCCTCAGAGTACAGGATTCTTTACATATTTACACAATACTAAATAAAATTAAACTAAGAATACAATTCACCCACTGCTATTAAAAGGATAAAAGAACTACTATTAGAATAACGCAAAGATATTTTAATATGCATAAATCAATGTAATTAATTTATTAAAACGTTTCCTATAAACATTGTACAGAACATTTCAAACGTCCTCAAAGTCCATCTCCTTCAACATCAACTCACCTCGTATTGCAATATCAATAAATCATAATTTAACAAAATAAAGCAACATTTCGTCGAAACCAGTGTATTCGAGTCCATTTGAATTTCTTTTATCTCGCGTCTTTGTCAGCGAAATACACTTTGAATAACATGTCGGGAAGAAATATGTGCTATTGTTTGTTTGTAAATGCGTTGTTTTCAAATGGAATTACAGCGCTAAGATTCGCTATTGCCAATCTTAACCCTGTATTGATATGAGTAATGCTTTTAAATAAAATCAATAATAAATAGACGTTTTTAGCTCTATTAAACTTAGTTAAAGCGTTTGTACGTGAAACAATGCTATCATATATATCTCAAGTCTCAATCACATTTAAAATTTAAAAAAATTGAGAACCATCACTTTAGCCAAGAACGGTAAGGAATCATCATCATGATCTTCATAGTAATCATTTCATAATTCCTGCTACAGGTTAAAATTTTATACATCTGCGTTCTGGATACAAATAGGACTAGCCAATTTATATATAATATCTAGCAATTTATAGAAAACATTTTATTATTTTATTACACGAGCATTCCAATTTAGCACATTGCACGTAGTTCCTTGCGATCGCCATATTGGACGTCGGCAGATTTACGACCGCCCGTTACTGGTTATAACCGGTCATAACCGATTATAGCTGGACGGAGCTGCTTTCGTCCGCATTTACATTGTAATTGCACGTTTTAGCGGTTCTATAAACATGAAAAAACAAGTTTATCATACTGGATTAAGATGTCGGACTTTCCATCCATTTTCTCAGTACGAAACAGGTGAAAAAAAAACTTTTTTGTTGGATACAAATGAAAATGAATAACATCGCCATATTGGATGTAAGCAGATTTACGACCGCCCGTTACTGGTTACAACCGGTCATAACTGATTATAGCTGAACAGAGCCGTTTTCTTCTACATTTACATTGTAATTGCATAGTTTTTCATGGAAAAAGTAAGCTATATTACTGGATTAAGACGTCTCACTTTCAATCCATTTTCGTCTAAGGCTTTGGGTACCCTGTTTTCAATTGCAATTTATAATTTAAGTTTCTGTTAGAAAAAAGTTAAGTCATTAATGGAAAGTCTATGACGGTTCAAGTTGCTTTCGTGGTTAACAACAATTAAGTGAAAATAGTAAACACTTTCTTAACGAAATGAATTAAGCCCCGTTTTCTTTAAACAACGGAAGGTCATAGTATAACACATACGAATCGTTTTCGTAACGGTCGGTTCTAATCAACCGGGACCAAGTTATGGTAGTTATATTAACGTAATAAACGTGGTTATTATAGCAACGCTTTAGACTTACGCTTAGTAGGATATTGTACTGTCCGTAAGTAAAACGGCTCGTTTTATTTTTATAGGAACTGGGTATAGGAGCACTATTAATTAATACCTCCACTTTAAAGCGATAAACTACCATTCCAAATATATGATAGATACTCTGAAATAAATAATATTTATAAATTAAGAGCACTAGAAGAGACTAGAAGCTTCAATTCATATAAACCCTTCCAACATTAACTGTCCAAACATCTGCAAAGCGAATCACAAAAAATCTAATAAGACCGGTGTTTTAAAATTCATAAGCAATTTAAAATATTGATTATCGTGCCCCAGGGGTCTCTAAATCAAGTGGCTCGTTATCAAGGGCTGTGTTATCATTCCTGGCACGCCCCTCTTCATTAGGCGGGAGATTGTGAAAAATATCAAAAATCATATTACCTTTAGGATTGGTGGTCGTGCGTGGCTGGGTTATTAAAGTGGTCGAAAGGACGGGTTAATTAGTTTCTTTGTAAATGTTGTTTGTGTTATATACTTGATATTGTTCAGTAGTTTGCACACGTTTTATATTTATCTTAGAAAATACTATTCTTAAAAATTACGAGTTGGACTTTAATCTTTCTTTATAGTAATTGTATATGTAATTATATCTTCTCTATGAAATCATGGTAGTATTTGAATATTGAATATTTAGTATGGATACATGCTTTCTAACTTTCGCAGAAAATATTAATCTATTTATATAAAAAAAAAATCATAGTTAAAAGTGTTATGAAAAAATTCAATTCAAATCTAAGCATAATAAAAAATTAAAAGTGTATATCCCTTTGATTGTTATTTAAAAATAGACCGAATGTCTATTTGGGAATTAAATGTTAATTATAATAAATAATAAATAAATAAATATTCCTGGACATTTAACACAACGCCATCTAGTCCCAAACTAAGCAAAGCTTGTACTATGGGTACTAGATAACTGATAGACATACTTAAACATACTTTTTTTTTTGTAAATACATACATACTATAGATAAATGAACACCCAGACAGTAGAAAATTACAATGTTCATCACATCATAATTTTCTACTCGTGGGGATCGAACCCACACCCTCCGGCGCAACAGACCATTGCCGAACCACTGCGCCAACCGGGTCGTCAATTATACGCTGTATGTTTGTTTATAACCAAAAAAATAGTAATAATCATTATAATTTATTAGTTTATTCACCAATGCAGATGGTATAGCCCCCGATCCCTAATTACCCTTCACTTTTTATAGTTTCATCAAAAAAAGTCCACCCGTTCCGAACAAAGCGCGTAATTGCCGAAATAAATCCCCCTCAAGGAGCGACAGATGGCCGAACCAATCGCACGAAATGAGATCCATTCCCCAAATGACGTCATAGCTCATGACGTGGAAATGTCTAGTGGACAGGGAGAAATTGTTCTTATAGGTACGTAAAATACTAATACTGAATACTAAAAAGATCTGGTATTGTTGAGGTTTGCTGGACATTTAAGTTCAGGTTAAAATTTGGCCTAAAGTGCATACAATCAGAAACGATTGAGATCGTTAGATGCATAGAAGTTTTAATATTGTGTTGTACATTTCGTGGCGTAAAATATTAAAAAAATCGCTTGGATAGAAACCCTAGTTTCTGGTTTTTAAGTGGAGAACAAAGTGAATTGAAAAACAAACATCGAACAAAAAAATACATCGAAACATCTACTACAGCAACATATTTTGGCCATTCTGTGATGTTAAGAAATTCGTAGAAAGAGCCCTTCATAATTAAATAACTTTTAAAATTGAACTAAGCAAAGCTTGTACTATGGGAACTAGATGACTGATAGACATACTTCAACATACTTGTATTTTGTAAATACATACATACTAGATATATGAACACCCCGACTACCGATAGAAAATTACAATGTTCATCACATCAGAACATTATGTTCCNNCCCCCCCCCCGCAGTAGACCGTTATTACATCCACTGCGCCAATCGGGTCACCCAAGAACATCATAGAAAATCGCCTTCCAATACACTAAAGATTCTAAAATAATCCCTTTCAGAGGTATCACGCAGCATTTATAAGTGATTTCTGGATGACAGCGCCGTTCCCGCGTTTTTATCCGGTTTTATCCAGTTTTCGACAGTTTTCGGCAGTTTTCGGCGGTTTTTGGCGGTAATTGAGCTTTATGGGTGTGCTTTAGTTTTTAAGCGATGGATGATGGAGAGTTATTGATAGGAAAAATGATAGATTAAACACTAAATTATTGGTAAGCTTGTGGAAGCAGTAGACAGTCTTTTTAACCGCCTCAAATTAATGCAAGAGAAATAAGCAAAATGAAACTTCTTGCGAAATTGCATATGCTGTAAATTTATGTAAGAAAATTTTGTGTAAGACACACTAAAATTTGTTGGTAAATTATTTATAATTGAGATCAAATAGATTTGTCTTATAATATCGATGTTAAATTCATTGATATAATTATACAGATATGCAGCATGATTGAAAAGAAAAACAAAACAATTATCCAAGCAAAATATATTCAAAATATTTCGATTTTTGCTTATTCCTTTTTAAAAATAGATTTTTAATGTATATTTTAGAACGTAAGTTCAGGTTTATCTTTCTACCCTCAATATTTAGAAGTTACCATAACTGCAAATGGTGAATTTCGATACAATTTGTTATCACCACGAAACATAATTGAACCCGCTACCCGATCAGATAGCACGATTTATTGGACCGCCTGTGTCGCTTTCAATTCCGATTTCATTATAGCTAGCGTTGCGCCGCGATTTCACGCGGGGACATTAATCATGACGACTTTCTTTTTTAATGTATTTCGTGGATTTATTAGTTGTAATTTAGATGAAGTTTATTTTATGCATCGATTTGGTTTTTCAAGTAACGCAGGTGTTTCCTGCACTCGTCTGTTTCAAAAATTGATGATTGAAATTTTTACGGATAGTTTGTTTGTTTTAAAAACAATTCGACTGTAATTTACTAGCACTTATGATTGTGCTAAAAAAATTGTAGTAAAGTTATGAAGAAGAAATATGCACAATAGCATATAGTATACCCGACGTCAAAACTCACACAATACATGTCAAATAATAAAAAAAAACCTTAAGAAGGGTGTAGCTTGTAAAATGAGGTAGCCATTGAAACAACGTTGACCATCTAAACTTCAAAACGGTTATCAATTTCGATAATACTTCAAAGTTAAATACACTACAATTATCGAATTTGCCGACCCCCATTGTAGAACCCCTGCACGTAACCCCCAGTTTGGAACCCCTGCCATGGCCACAATGAGCTAAATAAAAATAAAAATAGCTTGTTGAGTGTGAATAGCGACAAAGTCAACAAATGGCGAATTATTTACGGTTGGATGTCAGACCGCCATTTTGTTTTCACCCTACACTTAAATAGTAGCGAATTTTAACGGACTGGTAATAAATATTCGTGCAAATAATATTATAGTTAGACAATTTCTGCTATCGAAATTGTATAATTTTAGGCGTAGTAGAAACAAAGAGAGAGAACATCGAATAATGTAAACGAACATTGAATGGTACGTTGCACGGATTTAAAATTTATTTGATAGGCAAGAAGTTACTTCAAATTAAATATTTCAAATAAGACAATTGTTAAATTGAATTGCAGGGAAAGAATAGCAACTACGATTTTAACGTATGTGTTGACAGAAACTCTAACTAACAAAAAATCTAGACACTAGAAATTCCTACAAACTTTTTCCTTTAGTTTAGTTTTTTTAATTTAGTTTACAAAAAATCCGTTAATTTTATTTCAGTGTCCATGTACCCCCATCAATTCCCGTTAACTAAACTATAGGCTTAGCTATACATCGAAGTGCATTGCTCGCGTTCCACATTCAATTAAATATTCGAGCGCGCTTTCGCGTACGGCGCGCGCATTGGACCGCGTGCACTGCGATTAATTCTCATCCCAACTTTGCGATTGCAATGCGCAGTACCGGAGTAGATTAGTAAATAGATATGATAATTTAATTATGGCGAATACTTCGGATGCATAAACTGGTGCAATATTATTAATGAATAGTAAGTCTGTTGGAGTTTATCGTTTTCGTAACTTGTAGCGTTGTGAAATATAATAGAATATGTTAGGTAGGGTAACTTTGGGAACCTAAAAAAACGTTATAAATGTTGATAAAAACAAACTCGGACGTATTTCATACGATTTGATTCTTTTAATATTCGTTTGAAATATTAAGGGAATTAAAAAACTAACTTTACGTAATGGGATAAAGCAGCCATTGGCAATGACAACGTCGAAGGTAAACTTTTAATTAGCAGAGTAGTTAAACCATAGCTCAGTTTATACAACTTCAATTTCTAAGTTTTAATAGACCGAGTTCATAGTAACAAATTTATAGGCCATTTCTCATATCATCTCAGTGATGCAATACAACAAAAAAGTTGTACCATTTCCGTCTGGTCAAATAAAGCGTCTAATAGAAAGGCGCCTATTATTTTAAGCACTGGTCTGCCGTATTCATTACGCCTCGAAGACACCCCGTCATTACCGGCATTACCAATAATTACGTCGGAGCTAGACCGTGGGGCGTGTCGGGTCTGCGTTGAGTGACGGTTACTCTTTGTTACCATTCGAAATGGAATGCAGCGGTCAATGTGTCGATGTTTTTAATTGATTCCAAATTCAAATTTGTTTTATAAACAGCCAGTAACAGATATATGAGACTTAAATTTCACAGATTGAAAATGTAGACAGATAACGAATTTAAATAACTTAACTCTTATCTGGGTTTGAAAAGATTTGGCCTGAATAAAGGGAAGTGAGGTCATTTTTGGGAAGTGAGGTTAAAAAGAGTTATTATATGTAATTTTTACAAGTTTTGTAGCGTAGATAGATTAAAAGCGACGATATTAAAATTATATTACAGATATGAGCTAATAAAGAGCCTGAAGATGACTTGCGACATAAAACCTAATAATTAAAGAAGGCTGTTAAAACTCTATATTATTACGCAATTAAGCGTATCTAAATAAATTTGACGTCCCAATAAAATAATACAAGACTGGAAACTAATTAGATAAGCAGTTGATAAACTCCCGTAAAAACAAAATAAGTACGTTATAAGAATTCTTATATTGTTATCAGATTTTAAAGTGAGGTTATTGAAATAGTTTAGAGATGTTGCAATGTATAGAATGTTACTTAAAACTTTGTCCGGAATTAATGAGCTCCATATAATAGTTTAGTTAGTAATTTAAAAGTTATGATATACGATGGTATTGTATCACTTATATTATAAAGAGGGACACTTTATTTATATGGTTGTAATGAAAAGGCTCAAAAACTACTAGACCGATTTTAAAGATTCCTTCACCATTCGAAAGCTACATTATCCATGGGTAGGTAACATAGGCTTTATTTCATATAACATTATGCTACGGGAGCGAAGTCGCGCGGATCAGCTAGTATGGAATAAGCAGCAAACTTTTTAAAATATTTATAAGATTTTATACCAATTTTTGGATGATATTTTATTCCAGTTTGGCCCAATCTCCTATTAATATAATTATTGATTAGATACAAAATAAAATGAAAAGATTACTAGATTATAAACTTCCCGTAAAAATATTAGCTAGCACTTTATGAAAATGTCTCTTTCACGATAAAGCCTTAATTTTGCACGAGCATGCCGCCTTTATACCGGTAATATTACAGGTAATATTACCGGTAATATTGTTACGGGACCTTCCATTTTGTTTTTAATTAGCCTCCCGATGTAACGTGTTCTTAGTTATAATTTAATAAATTGTACCGCTGACATTATTGGGAATTTAATATTCAACATGTTTTTATGGTACAGAATGTACGTGTCAGCTATTTTCTGGGGACGTAAAAATGCATGTAATATTTTTTTATAAATTCCTATAATTTACATATTATTTGGTTTATTTATTAACTATTGTTTGAGTAATAAAAATACGTTTATAAATTAAAAGTTATGTCACTAATTCATTCAAAAAGCACTGAACGTCCAATTTTTTTTAAGACTCAAATATTACAAATACTTTCGAAAGAGGATAAAAAATTGTTTTCGAAACATATCATTCTTTTAATAGAAAACATTTAAAGATTTAAAAAAATTGGACAAAACTTCGATCTAAAATTAGACCTTGGTAAGAACAATTGCTATATTTAGACTATTAAAATATTCGTGGGATGATTCATAACTTAATAAAACTCGAACAAAACCGTAGGAAGGTTGTAATAAATTTATACGCCTTTAATGAAAGAATTAAGTCGCAGTAGGAACTCGACAACTTTTAATAAACAAAGTTACAACTTAATTAACAACTTGGCTAAATAAATTAACTTTGTATTGCCAACTGATTATGACTAGCCGTATAATGAATAACGGTTTGTCGCACCGCAATAATTACTAAAACTAAAACATACACTCAATAATACACCGTGATGCAACTGCATATAGGTTAAAATCGCTTAAAGTCAAATGCTTGTCACATACATACGCTCGGTTTGGAATACTCACCTAAATTATTTAAACAAATCGGGTTAACTTATAATAAACCTTATCGGTATATTAATAGGATTCAGTATTACATGCAGGAATTTAGTGATTGCACCTGCGTCGACTGCATAATGTATGTGCGTCCCGGTCTGACGGATGGCGTTGGAGAGGGACGGAAGAGCGCTAATTCAACGAAACTATGAACACACTTATTTGCATCGTTTGGTCACATGTTTCTGTTACTTGCGGCTGGTGGAAGATGAAAGATTTAAGCGGTTTATGTGAAAAATCAGATTAAGGAATAATTTATGGAATCCGACGAGTTGTGTATTGCTCTGCGATGTCCGAGAGCAAAACTTACTTACCGGAAAAGCGGCGTTACGCGTTCAATATACATTTCTTGTTCGTGTAAACTTTATAGTGAGAAAAAAAAAGTTAACCTGAACCTGTATTTTATGAATATTTTAAAACCATATTTTAATAGAACTTACAGAATTTTGTAGGAGTTAAAAAATAGGGGAGGGAGTCTTAAACCTCACCATGTATCACCAAGGGAAAGGGGGGTATAAAATTCGTCACGTGATTAATAGAGAAAATCATTTTCAAAAATATATAACGAAATATTGTTGATGCATTTTTAATAAATTAAATGCATGATGTAGCATCTACGTGAAAGGGTTAAACCAATCGCTTCATCTCACGCCTTGGCCACCGCCAAGCAATAAACGCGTTACTGCAATATTATTCAGCGCTTCGTGAGCAAGGCCAAAACAAACCTAACATTTGTTTATATATTTACATTTCATAATCCGCCCACACAAACACTACCGATACAACATAATACTAGGAAGTGTATAAAAAAACCTTCACATGATATTCAGCATTTATTTTGAAATTAATGAAAAACCACCGACATTTAGAAATTTTAACAGGATATTCTAGAAAACGCCATTTTTTTTGAGTAAGAAAAATTTATCGTAACTAAATAAAATAGTTTATAACTATTTTTTTATCTTGCTAATTCATTTAGATATTCTAAATTTTGTCCAAAAACGCCAATTTTAGAGTAAGAACACTTTACCCTTACTAAATAAAATAATTCAAACGAATAATTTTGAACAAAATCATCAATTTATTTTCTACACTAATTATAAAGAGAAAAACCCTGTTTGTTTGAATGTAATGAATGGGCTCAAAAACTACTGAAACGATTTTAAAAATCCACCATTCAAAAGCTACATTACCCACGAGTAACATAGGCTATCTATACATATAATAAAAGAGTAACCGAACCATTTCTGTACATTGAATATTTTTCAAAAAGAGTAATTGGTATGCAATATGTATGTTCTATAGATACCAAAACCATGGTTAAAATTTTTTTTTTCTGTTTGTCTGTTTGTCTGTTTGTCTGTTTATCTGTTTGTATGTTCGTCAATCACGCAATAACCACTGGACAGATTTTGATTGAATTTTACATGTTGATAGACCATGATTAGGTGCAACTTATAGGCTACATTTTATTTGAAAAAAAAATATTTTAGGGGTGGCTTTCCATACATGTAAACGGAGGGTAAAAAAATAAATTCGCGAGTACATCATTGTATGAGGTGTCATTAGATAGGTCTTTAAAAATGAAATAGAGGTTTCTAAATGCGTTTTTTGATAACATACATATTTTTTGAGATATACTCTTCTAAAGTCGTGAAAATGTCATACCACGTGACAATGAGAGATTTTGGTTCAGTTGCGGTCATACCTTTTATACTCTAAACGTATGGATTAAGACGTTAAAACACTCAATAAATTCTCAAAAACTTAAAAAAAATGACTAACTCTCCGCCCGCGGCTTGCCTCGCGTGGGCTACAATTTTATGTTTTTGAAGAGGCGCGCGCACTGTGAGATTTTGGTCAAACCTATTTCCATAGAAAATAATAAAAAAAACTAGGTAATAAATAGACTTGCACATATATCAGGGGTCCTGTGGCTGTCATTTTTTAATCTTTTGTTGTGCGCCTCTAAAAAATACAGAAATTAGTAGCCCACGCGTGCGAAGCCGCGGGCGGAAAGCTAGTAATTATATAACATTATGCTACAGGAGCAAAGCCACGCGGATCAGTTAGTAATCAACATAATTGTAATTTATATTGCACAATTGTATTTTTAAATCGTAGTTCAACCTTCCCTTCTCTTCCCTTCAGTAATTTTATACTTTTCGCTTTCGCATGGTTGCCTGGAAGAAATTGCTTATAGCAATAAGGCCTCCTATTGCCTCCATTATTAGTTTTAAGTTATTTTCTTTGTATCTTTTACTTAATGTGTGTGCAATAAAGATATATTTCATTTCATTTCATTTCAATGTGGACATTGAACGCATAATTAATCACAAATCACAATCTTTGGGACCGATGTAGAAATTTCGATAGCCTACGAGCTACCGAAGGCCACGTCGCCAATAACATTTGCATAAAACACACGGACATTCCTGTGAATATTAAACTAAGATCACGACAGCAGATACCAATGACAATAACTAGCTAAGTATAAATGCGGTTCACCTGATGTTAAACTGACCGCAGCCCATGAACATATTAAAAATCTAAACTTGGTGAAAACTACTATGAAACATATTTAATGCCCGATTTCCGAGTATTTTAATAAATATGTCATGGATTCATCATAATTAAATAATAATTTTTGTTCAAATATAGATCCGACTTCCTCACACTAAAATGTAGAAAATAAGTTTTACCTATTTTCGATTTAACGACTTTTGCGTCGACAGACATCGATATAAATTAATCTATGACATATATTATATGGAAAGATTTGCTTTTTCTTTCTTTGTTTGAATTGAATAATCTACCAAACTAATGGACCGATTTGAAAAATTCTATTAAAATTTTCAAATTGGTTTTCAATTTTCAAATTGATTTGAAAAATACTATTGGTATCCTACATTATCCCTGATGAACATAACTTCAAAGCCGCGTGGCACAGCTTGTCATACATAAATAATGCAAGGTTGCTTGGGAGAGATAGCTCACATATACATAGATAAAACTCTATAGAGATTTGCCGCCGTGTTGAAAAACCTAGTGCAAATGTGGGACACATATAATTATGCTCATATTCAGTAATATTGCGGTGAAAAGCATTGCTGAACAATTGCAAGACCTCGGGGGTTATAGTAAGTAAACAATAAAATATATGAAAGACACCTGCTAGATACGTATTAAAATTAATCTCCCTAATGAGCCCCATTCACTCTAACTCGGAGGTTAGGGTTGACATTAAGAAAAAAGTAAAATAAATATTAACGTCGGTTCACGACGTAATTAAATGTAATTAACTTAAACGGAAACTGCATTATTTAAAAGTGAAACAGGGATATATTCTAACTCCTTCGAAAAAATTAAAGCTTTTTAAATTTATTTTAAATATTATATTCAATAAAATAACCGCGCCAAATAGATTACAAGGAAAAAATTGTTTGACAAAAGAGTTCGAGCAGCTTTTGGACGAAAATATAAGAACTTCTCAAATGACGAATTTGTCACTTCCTGCAGGACGTATTTTTTTTTCTATTTATTGAAGAGGCTTTTAGACGTATTAATGTTGTATCTTGATCGAGACACCTCGTACTCGTATTTCTAATCTTTTTGGATCCCTCTTTTCGCTACACATCGACAGATAAATATGCGGACGACCTCTGCTAATGTCGCCCGCGGACGTGAAGACGGGGTAATATGCCTATCTGTAGACAGCCGTAGTAGGTAATTTACGTCTGTTGATACATCCGCGTTCTATCAGATCACGTCTGGAATGCGTCTCCCGATGTGTAGGGCAGACACAATTTTGAGGTAGAGTGCTATAAATTACAACAGCAGATTACAACATACCTTGTAATTTAACTAGTTATTTATCAGAATACAATTTTGCGAGAAAAATATTACTTGAGTGAAAATTGCGTAGAGGCAGCCCTGCAACCGCCCTCAAGCGACGTAACCTAACCTAGATTTATTTGGTTCGCATCGGAACCGTGTCAAAACTTATTTCACGCAGACTCCGGGCCTTCCCGGGATAAAACCCTGGATTTTTCCATTGATTCTTGAAGTAATGGATAAGTTTGTGTGGTAATTTTGTCATATAACTGTGAATGTTTTGTATGGGGTCAATTAAGATGTAAAATGTGATTAACTAGCCATGCACCGCGATTACGCCCGAGTATGTAACTTCTGAATTCTGGGATTAGAAGAAGTCTATATGTCATTCTAGATACCCGACCATGTGAATACCAAGTTTCATCACAATCGGTTCAGTAGTTTTTGCGTGACAGAGTAACAAACACATATACATACATACATTCTCACAAAAATATTATAATATATGGATTTGAATAATATTAGTAATTTTGGATTATTGTGCGCGTTTTCCTGTGTTCATTGAATTCATTACGATATTATTTATCTGTATCGAAATATTATTCATTCTTTATTGTAATCCATCTAAAGAATAGAAAATCTTTTTTAACTTTAAGAACTTCATAACTTATTTAAACAAAACAAATAATTTCAACATCGATAATAATAAATTTTCACTTCCACACATTGCCAAAAACAAATGGCCCATAATATTTTAAAGTTCAAAACATACCGTTACCGTTACCGGTATTCCATATCGTTATTAAATACCGTTTCTCAGAATGAGTGATTGCGTAAAGTCGCAAGTACATCCCCTTCCTTAACGAGTTGAAATAGAATTTAATTAATTTCACCATGTAGGAATAATTAACGAGTGTTTACACACTGCGCATGAAACAATAATGTGTATAAATACCGGTGTTAGTACAATTTTAGAGTTTTTTAAGTTTTTAAGGTTGACTAAATAAATTGTCGCAAAGCAATATAAGAGATTTATTTTCAAGTAGGTATAAAACACATAAAAAACTTGATTATCTGTAATAGAATATAATAAAGAGAAAATGTTTGTTTGTTTGTATTGAATAGGCTCCGAAACTACAGGAACGATTTGGATGAAATTTGTACAGAGATTCTTTAAAACCCCAGGAATGACATAATTTTATCCCTCTATTATCTAATATATATTAGAAAATCCTACGAGAACGGGATATATAAGCGAGTGAAACCTGTCGGATTGACTGATTCTGAATCGCCCAACCACCCTTTGAAAATTTAAATACAAGACAATAATATTCTCTTCTCTGAACGATAAGCAAACCACCTCATAAACGACTAATATTTTAACACCGTACATAGTTAAACCTTTAAAATAACCAAAGGAAACACAATTCCACCACATCAAAGCAGTGCGTACACGACTCATAACGTAATAAAAATGAAATGTTTATTTTAAATTTAGAACTGACACAACCATGACAGCTGTCCGGCCATTATCCCCTTCGAAATTCAAATAAAAACGTTTAAAAACGCCGCGTTCTACCGCGTTTTCGTTTTTCTAAATTCAATTTTGTAACGGTCGATTAAATTCGTTCGCTTCCATATGTGTTACGTGAAAGAATTTACAAAAAATAAATC
>LQNK01000731.1:339523-352566 GCA_001586405.1 Phoebis sennae
AATTTTTAAATTAATATGAGTGTGATATCGAATGATTGTGGTACGATGGGACTGTCATGTACGAGTAGTTTGTTATAAAAGTCCCTAAATAAATAAAGAATAATAAAAAAAACACGCGAGTCCACCTCGAGCCCCTAGTGAACAGAAAACCTTTGTGATTTTGTATGTAAGTTTCTAATGTTTCACACAAACTACGGGACCGATTTGTTTCATCACTAAGCTGCATCTTCTCTGAACGATAGCTTATATTAAATGCTAATAATGGACGATATAAACGTAAATAACACACGTATGTAACAGGACTAAATATAATCATAATATTAACTTATGTTTGTTTATCACAGCCTTCCCAGAAGGTGTCAATGGTACAGCTAGGAATATTATGTTTCGTACACAAAAGAGCGCGACGCTTCTGAGAAAGATGCCTTTATCCTTATTATTATTATTAACCCGTTGCTTTAAGATTAATAACAGGTAATTTCGTTTGATCTTGATTTAAATGTGTCTAAAAATATATTTTACTAGCGTACTGCGGTTTCAGCCGCGTATGTTACTTCTGATCCAGTGGCAACTCCGGGATTAAAATATATGTACTATGTGTTATTCTGAACCTATATGTATACCAAGTTTCATCATAATCGGTACAGTAGTTTTTGTGTAAACTCTTACACAAGACGAACACACATAAATCCTCACTTTCGCATTCATAATATTAGGATTCATGTTATAAGTTGAAACAATCTAAAATTTGGGTAAATAAAGTAAATGCAAGAATTCAGTATTCAATGCAATGTTTTTTTGTAAAAAGTTTTTGTAACCACCAAACCAACCCACGGGGGCGGGTCGGTAGCTGTTAATATCCTTTTATTTATAAAAACTTGTTGAAGCCGTGGGCTCTACCGTTTTATTTTGAATTCTAATCAGAAAACAATCCTACTTCGTACTTAATATTATTCGTAAGTCTCGATGTTTGTTTGCGTTCAATCTCGCCGCAAGTACTGAATAGATTTTTGTGAAATTTTGTATACACAAGTAAGCTAGTAGCGGTATAAGGAGATAGGCTACTTTTTATCCCTGAATTCCCACAAGATCGGAAATTACGCGGGCGAATCCGCGGTTCGTGGCTAGTTAATAAATTGTGCTAAACCTTAACTTTTAGACCACAAACTTTTTAAAACTATTTATATTTATAAATGCTTGCCTAGAAGAGATAGGTCATTAGCTATAAGGCTGCTATTTGTGCATGTTCATTTAGTTTTTTATTTATGTATGTATTTTTTGGTGTGTAGAAGTATTAGTATTCATTCATTCAAAATTCAAATATCTATATTCATTTATGAATAACGTAGGTCGGTGCTCAGTTCACGAAGGTTCATTAAAATACTGATTAAAGATTTCAAGGAGTAACTTAAATTGTATTGAATTCATAACATAATACCATTTTACTAATTTAAAAAGTAGTGTTTGTATGATTAATTATTTAATCCGACGTTTTAGTTAGTCACCCGTCACCAGTCACCACCCTGTTATTGTATTGTTGTTTGTGTATTGTGTGCAATAAAGTTATATTCATTCATTCAATCATTTATTCATTCATTCATTCATTTACCCTGTAGAGTGTTTGAAACGTCAGGATAAATAATAATGTGTAACATTTTTATTCAATACAGTCGTTACTTCTAGGAGGCGAAAAAACACATTTGAATATTTATAGATACGTTGATAGTTATTTTTATCACCGTTCCTGTGATATGAAGGATTCGACACGTGTTCTTTGAAATTCAACGAATACTTCTGGGAATTGCTTCACACACCATGCTAGTGAAATATATCGTTTCTGCGAATTAATTGTATATTTAACTTTACTTGGGTTTAAGCGTTCGCGCTTCATTGGCACAGTTATTAAATATTATGAACTAGCTGCGCCCTAGGGCTCCGCTTCCATGGGAATATCGGAATGATATATTCTATAGCCTTCCTCGATAAATGGGCAATATAACAGTAAAAATTTTTCGAATCGGACCAGTAGTTTCTGAGATTAGCGCGTTCAAACAAACTCTTCTTTATAATTTTACTAGCGACCCGCCCCGGCTTCGCACGGGTGCAATCCTGATAAAAACCTTCCTCATGAGTTACTCTATCTATTAAAAAAAACCGCATCAAAATCCGTTGCGTAGTTTTAAAGATTTGAGCGTTCATAGGGACATACAACATGACACATGACAGAAAAAGCGACTTTGTTTTATACTATGTAGTGATGATATTTGTATATAGATAGCGATGTTATTTTTCGTTTGTTTCTGTAGGTGCCTGATTTTTACAGTATAAACTACCGATGTGCTTTGCCTTAAGTAATTTAATTATTATCACAACAAGAAGAAATTTTAAATATTGTACAGTCAGAAGCATATAATATATGTGACTTTGGACATATTATTGCCGCCTAATTGATGTCAGATATTTTGCTATGTACGTGAGTCAGATATTATTGCACTCATCTTTGCGGCAGATATTTTTGCTAATCTGCCCATAGTCACATATATATGCTTCTGATTGTACTCTAATACATAGGTGCAATATTGTAGATTATTAAAATAAACTTAATTTAGATTTCAATACAGTGTCTATGGTGTCGGTTTTACATCAAAAATATTAAAGAAACTCGCCGATCTTCTTATTTAGGAGGTTATCATGGACAACCGTGACATTAAAAATTAGAATGCAACTTGCGTCACTTGTCTTTATCAGTTTTAGGCATACCATTCATCATATTAAAAATATGTATGATATATATAATTGACAGGTATTTTTTTACATTTTCACGCAAAACCAACTAAACAGATTATGAATCTTATCAGTTTTGATTTTAATAACTAAGATTAAGTATTAACAAAATAACACATGGTTATGTAATTTTAGGCACATTATATCTAGATTTGTTAAATTTGGCCACTGAAAATTATAAATATAAGAAAATTAGAAAAATTCTGCGGTCGCGACAGCTGGCAAAAGCATTAAATAATTACGTATTTCATCATCATACTCTTATGAAGAAAATAAGTACGTTTCACGACATCTTGCAAGCATAATATTTGTAATCTGCGATCGTCCCACTTCGATAAGACACAACTAACGGGCACGCAAATTGGTTGAGCTATCACAACTTTGATGATCCATGCTTATTTATCCATCCATCCATTGACTGCCTCGTTGGTCTAGTGGTTGCATCTTTGACTACAGATCGAGGGGTCTCGGGTTCGAATCCCGGGTGGGGCCAAAAAAAAAAATGTTATTGGGATTTTTCTGACAAAGAAATCTCAGTAACAGCCCTGAGTCTGGAAGTTGGCGGTGCTGGAGCACCCCCGTGCCTCGGAGAGCACGTAAAGCCGTCGGTCCTGCGCCTGATCTCTCTCCGGTCGTGTCGGTCTGCCGTCCCATCGGGCTATGAGAGTAAAGGAATAGAGAGTGCACTTGTGTTTGCGCACACACTTGTGCACTATAATATCTCCCGCGCAGTTGGCTGATCTCTGTAGAGATGGGCCGCCGTGGCCGAAAATTCGGCTAGGAGGAACGTTTTTTATCCATCCATTATGCACAAGTAATCTTGCGTATGGAAACATGATATAAAAACATTGTATTACAAATTTAAGTTTCAATGGATTATTTTGTTAAATAATGGGAATTTACGCTTTCCGCATTTGCAACTGGATAATTTGATGTAGAATCAGCAAAAAATATTGAATTACAGTTAAGTATATATTTATGTATTTTGGTTAAAATTTTTGTTAAAAAAATCTAAAACAAATATTTTTTAAAAAACATTTATGAACAATATTTTTGATAGTTATTAAAAAATATTTTTTATACATAGTAAATTTTTAAGACGACACCACGTTTAAGAATGCAGATTCTACCGAGAATATACCGACATATATAAAAATTCCATACAGCTGAATTTACGTAGATTCAACAGAAACAAACAAATTAATCTACATTGTTGCGTATTATGTCAAAAGTCGGTACAATTTCTATTCTCTAATACGTCAAACCGTAGTCTTGGGAGCCCGCCAGGCATCAAATAAACGCCAAAAGTGTATTTATTTTCTTGTTATTGACCGAGACGAATGATGACCGAATTATGTAACGATTTGACATTGATGAATTTTATTGATCGATGGAGATTTTGGGTAACATGTTAATGGTTTCCATGTTTGGGGTGAATTAGTTTTGCGTGAGATTAAATTTATTGGTCGTACAATTATTTTTGGTCAAATTTTTTGTTCGATTCCGTAGCATTATTTAATTTAAAAATCTATGAAGATATATAGATAAAAAACTTTCTGTAATGACAAGCTTTTTACCAAAATTCCACATTTTGAAATTTCAATATCTAAAACTAATACACATTTATGATGAAACCACATTTTATGTTATTTATAGAAGCGTAACTACATTACTTTTAGAGAACTTATTTCTGTAATCACGCCGTCCCTTATAAAAGCGATTTATTTGGACAACGACCGAATGACTTGACCTTCATTGAACCAGTTTGCGGTTTCCTCGTTTTAATATCGTTCATTCATTGTTCATTCACAATCATTGCTTCAACTACGATTTGAACAATGTTCTATTTCCCTTTGAGCAGAACAAAAGATCAAACGTTTTTAATACAAATGAATAAAGAAGTTATTAGGTCGATGGAAATTAACTGTACATTTCGCTATGAAGTGCAATGTGTTTAATTTGTCAAATAGATTTTAATAATTCAGGTAAACATTTTATTAATTTTAATATCTCACATGTTTCATACAATTACAACTTATTTAATTTGTATTTTGGAAGTATTGAGTGTGAAAGTGCATTCCTTATTCGAAACACGAGAGCGCTTTTTAATAATAAATTAATAATACATTATGTGCACAATAATTTTGAGTATAATGTTATAAGAAACTGATATTTTGTAATATGCACGTTGGTATTATGACTAATCGTTATGGTTACATTAGCATCATTTTACGGTCCTTGAGCAAGCGTTATTAAACATCTCAAGTATACCTACATATTCCAAGTATGATATCATTACACTTTTGTTTATATTAACCGACCACATCAAAAAGTACCCATATCTGTAACTAGCTAATAATGTAAATATACAAGAAGGTTAATAACTTTGAACTGCGTTGAAAGAGGCCAGCAAGGAAATATGATATTTCAAAACAGATTCAATAAACGTTTTATCAATGAATACAGATTATATCTGCACGCTATCAGATGTGTGGGAACCAAAACATGATGATATTTTATGTAAGCATGAAATTATGTACTTACACACGTTTTTGTCCGTATTTATCGCGGAATAACCTTGACGATTTAGTCACCAGATATTGTGATACATTACTCGCAACTAGTAATTCGACTTAGAGACCGTTTAACTTTTAATCTAACATTTAAGATCCATAATTTAACGTACCCACCTCGACTTGAACCGGCTCGCAATGTTTCCAACTCAAAATCACATTAGTACAACAGGCACGTTTGTATCACAACACATTTTGCACTTTATATACTCGGTGATGAACTGAATAGTTGAAATTTAATACACGTCACACTAGTTTTGTAGAATTACGAACAACAATACGCTCGGGCGTGGCGGCGAGCGACACATCCACTCTCCACGAAGGCAGCTAGACGACTGATGCGAGCCGCGAGGGGAACTAGCGAGTGAACGGGGAGTGTACGATCAACGGGCGCATGTTCTGCGTGCGTATAGTACGAAATACGAACTAGTTTATTTATGTATGGTTGGAACAATTGCTTCAAATGCATTTTTAATTTTAATTCAATTGGGTAGTAATATAATAAATGCGGTTGATTCACGAGTCTCTATATTTCCCTTAGTCATTGCATCACGCTCACGCGTGATCAAACAATTTCGCTAATACTTTTTTGCTGAGTTAATTTTTGTCAGAATAAAGTTTCTAATGAAAATATTAAAAAAGGAACAAATAAGATTGTACAAGTAATGCATAGCCAAGGCGGGCGGCTAGTAAGAAATATAATTTAAGGAGCGTTCTTTTTTAAGTTAAAATTTGGATGTTTTTGTCAATCACATTACACACTACTGAAACGGTTTTGATGAAATTTCGAATACTTACAGATACCATATTAACTGGAGGTACGTATCCTTACCTTTTATTGATCTATAGATCCATCGCATACAGATTTTAGTAATAAATAAAACAGCTAAATCTTCAAACACGAACTTAATATTCGTTATTTCGTTGAAATCCCATAAATCACTAGGATAGGATTTATAAGTGTCCTGTCGAGGGCGCCGTACATCACACCTGGAGGACCTGTAATGGAATATTTTATTGTGCTGCAGAACATAACATAATGTAGTCCTGTGTACAGCGGTGAAGAAATTGCTTGAAAGCAATAAGGTTATTGTACATTGAATTAAGTGAGGTATAATAAAGGATTAAATAAATAAAAATGGTCAAGTGTGAGTCGAAAGGGAGGGTCCGTCCACTTCCATACATTATTGTATGTGGAAATTATATTAAATACTTTTTTATAGCGGCGTCGGAAATACATAATTTGTGAAATATTCATCTTTTTAGCTATCCTGGTTTATTTATTAATCCTGGTCACAGATATACCTTTTTACATTTATTTGAAAAAAATATTTTCCTATATAAAAAGTTCCCAGTTTGTATACAAATAGGTTAAAAAATCTATTCAAAGTTCGTAAAAATAAAAACAAAATTGCTTCTAATTGGTGTGTTATGGATACTCTTTCATGAATTGCCTGATGAATTAATAATCGATGCAACTAACGTTATGTTGTGTGTTTACGTACTTTATTATTTAAACCAATTTTCATTATAACTAGTTTTGCTAGGTCCTTGTAATTTTCCACTATTGTTTATAAAACTAGCCTACAGCCCCGGCATCGCATGGGTTCAAATTTTGCTCGCTCTATCTATTAATGCCCTTAATTTGCTTAAAACCCCTAATAGGTGAAATTACAATTATTTATAAATTTGTATTTTAGATAGTTGTACCATCCAGTTATTAAACTCATGGATTGGTCAAGATGGTAAGCCTAGTTAAGCAATGAAAGGTGCAGTCAGCCTCTTGATGGGTGACTCCTGTAGTAAATTTTATGCCTGTTCCTGAGGTCCATAGCAGTGGTTCCCAATGTGGTCTATATCGACCCCTAGGGGTCTATGACAGCCTGCAAGGGGTCTAGGGGTCGCGAAAAACATTTGGGCGTCCATGAAATTATAAAGTAGTCCACGATAGTAGATCTCAACATATACACTAAATCAGGAAATAGGGGGTCTACACAACACAGAAAAACATGGTAAGGGGTCTACGACACAAAAAAGTTTGGGGAACTCTGGTCTATAGAGAGAAGATCAAATATCTTATTTACCTCTAAAAATAGATTATTTTGTATACATTTCGTTAAGCCCCAATAAAAGTTTTAATGAATTTTTGCTAGGCGCTAAGTTGAACGTTTTTAATGTACCGTTCCAAATCAACTGTTATTGTTTGCGCGGGTTAATTCCGAAGTTAAATTGAAAACAAATGTTTGGAAAGACGTGGTTTGATGGAAGGTTGTGTGTAAGCTTATATCAGATAAGATGTGTCTAACAATTCTAATGCCCTCCTGACTAAATTTACGGAGGTCAGAACAGAACTATTTATTGTGTAAATATCAATTATTATTACTTACTTAAGCAAATGCCATTCATTACTATGTCTTAACGAGGTATCTACATGCACCTTGTTGTGTATTATAATGAAATACAAATAAAATTAATTTAAAATTATAACAAAGGTTAAGTAATACCAAAGGTTTCATGAAACTTACATGTTACATTTAGAAATATAATTTTGACAAATTATAAAGGAGTTGTTTACCTCGGAAATCTATTATTTTGATATAAAAATACTAGCATTAAATCAAAGTCAAGGTCAAAACGTTCATTTTCCATATCGTCCCCTTCCGAGGCGCATTTACGTCATTTAAAATTAAAATGTATATTTTCTGGTACCTGTTTCTATGGACAAGTACCGAAGAAGCCTTGGAATGAATCAGGCTGAGTTCGGACAAGTTACGTATTCTACTCCTGTCCTCTTACATCATCAATCCTGAAGCCTCTTGAGGCCTGTAAAGCACTCTGACTTTCGGATTTTCGCCTTCTGAAAAAGAATTTGGTAATCGCTTAACAATTCTATGGAGCCACTTTCAATATTTTTGGAATTAAAAACAATCATAAACATTTCTTCTGAGTCTTTAGTCATTTGATAATATGTAAACTTTGACCAAAGTAAAAATCTGGTCATTTCTCGACAACACCAAAGCTTTCCTGGAAGTAAAGCCACTTTCAATATTTTTGGAATTAAAATCTATCACTAAACGTTTCTTTTTAGTCTTTAGTCATTTGATAATACAAGTAAACTTTGACCAAACTAAAAATTCTGGACATTTCTCGTCAACACCAAACTTTTCTGGAAGAGATAGCTTTTAGGCGTTAAGTCCATTTTGTGTGTCTTTTATATTGTTGTATAATGTGTTGGTTTTTAAGTTTGCGAAATAAAGCATTCATTATTCATTAATGCAAAAGTACTAGTGCTTGTAATATGCAAAATAATAAATGGTCTTTCGCTTATAATATGCAAAATAATTTTGAGCTATCTAGGTCTGTATTATTATACAGGAGGATTTCCTATTATGTATATCCCCCCTCCTGAAAACTTGTTAAGTTCCTCTGCAGGCATCATTCAAGTTTTCAGCTTGCCTCAAACACCTCCATAAAAATGGTCCTTGCTCTTGCTCTAGTAACGAAACTTTATTAACTAGCCAAGCCTATCGAACCCATAGCCTCTAGTGCACACAGTCATAACCACTGCGCTAATCGAATTTTATTAAAATAGTAAAAGCTCAAGTGCATTGGCCCGCGTGTTAAATTATGCATTAAATGTCTCAGACTCCAATCCTTCACGACAATGGCGATATCTATGAATACAGATCGAAAAACCTTTGAGCCTTATCTTAATGGCTTTTAAAAAATTTCCAATTTCGTACCTAATAATGCGCTCGAGGTTTCAGTCTAATCTTGGTAAGTATCATCACACGTTTTATATTAGCTTTATATACACACGTAGGGTTCAATAACCCTGCTATTTACAATTTAGTCAGGAGTGAGAAGAAATACAAGTAAAATAGTATAGGTTCTTTTTAGTTGTATAGGAATTTGGTTAAACATTGTTTGAACCAAATGTTTGTAATACATTATATTTAGTTAATGTCATTTATGTTTGCAATTATTTGATATTACTAGTTATTTGATACTAAATGTTCAGTCCGGCTTCACTCCCGCAGCATAATATGATATAGCCTATGTTCATGAAGGCAATGTAGGATTCAAATGGTAAAAGAATGTTTTAAATTGGTCCATTAGTTTGGGAGCCTATTCAATTCAAACAAACAAACAGAAAATTAAATATTTCCTCTTTATAATATTAGTAAAAATTTGTTTTATAGAGCAGTCACACCGGATAAACATATGAACAAACACAAAGAATAGTTTAATTATTGATACTACGAAAATGTTTACAAATAATTTCTAAATTGTTTGACATTTAAAATTACGGATTTTAGGATGAAGGCGTCGCGTCGCGTAGTATTAATTTTCAAAAATAACAAATATTTATGAAAATAAAAACAATTCATATTTCAAGGTTCAAGGTTTGGAAAACAAACTCATTACTAATAATCACCAATTCCTTCAATATCGGAAATCAAGCAATTTGTTAAACAATCGACAAATATGTGACAAATTCACCCGTATCCTATCCGTAGTAGATCTTATCGGAACCAAATTGTCACAACCAACACGGGAATATAGCCTTAATTTCTAATGACTTAGGGTGTAAAAAAGAATAGCAGTTACTTTATAGTGGGCCTCCCCTATGCATTTACGAGTGTGAGGTATGATAGATATTTGTGTAATAATACTTTAAACGCGGTCTTTATTGGATACAAACAGTATTATTTTTCGAATACAGTTTAAAGAATGCTACTGTAACAAGTTATCCTCAATGCCTCTAGCCAATTATCTACATAATTTTAAGTTATTTAATTAGAATAAATTGTGTATTCTTAATTTTGTATGAATCTCATACACTTTTAAATTCATTTGTAGTTGAAAATGATTTAAGTATTTTTTAAATTATATAAAACTGTGCATTATTAATTCACCAATAACTAACATAAATAAACACTTGGAAAATGAACAGATAAACATACATACGTAGAACATAATATAGTATTCACTATAATCAATTTTATTGTCTTCAAATAAAGACAAATATTGCCCAATCAAGTTATTCATCTTAATTACTTATAGTTGGGAACTATCAGTAAAAGCAAAAGCGATCAAATTAACCGAAAGAGAAAGTGCCTTCGTGATAATTCGTTACGGTAAAAATGTACTATAATACCTATAGGTATGTTATAATGTTTATGGAGAAAACTAGCATTCTTATTTTTAAGTCGGGTAATTCGGAATTTCCCTTTGTGATTTCGTCTGTGTGAATCAGGATGAAATTGAGTAAATAAGCTTATGCAAAATTTCATCCAAATTTGTTCAGTTCTTACTAAGTTATGGTGCAACACACTTTCACATTTGTGAGTAGTTTTTAGCAGACAATAAACCATATAACTACTGAAGCGATTAAAATAATACTTTATCACTACAAAACTCCATTACTTTCAACAAGTAATTATGTTATGGATCATTAATTTATTTTATATTGTTCATCATATCAATAACATATTTATGACTTCGTTTATATGGCAACATTATTACATATACTATTCGATGTAGTAGTATTATTACTACACGTAATTTGAATCTAGATCATCTCAAATAAAAATATTGAAAACATCAAAAAATCCGCGCGTTTTATATTTCAATTCTTTGCAGTTTATCGAGAAAGGAAGAATGGAAGTACATACAAAAAATCTTTGCAGGTTAACCAGAGGCACAATATATTGAGGTAGAGACAAAAGGACGGAGGTGCGTATGAAAGGGTCCGATTATTTTCAATGTCAGTACAAAGGTTCACGTGTGCCGGATGCTGTACGACTTATGTATGTGTATATCTTGTATTATGGGTTTATTAAACGAAACCTTCACACTGATGAAAGTGTTTAGTAAAATGTAATGTTATGTAATTCAATGAAATTTAGAATTTTATGAGATAGGTTTAACAAATATTAAATACCAAAGTAGTAAAGAATTAGATTTTCAATAATTAATCTCTAAATAATTTTAACGGTCCAATGATTTGTCAGATAAACCATAGAAATAATTTTTCAAGATGGCGGCCGCGGGACATGGGTTGCAACCCCAAAAAATTGCACTAACCTCTCTGTCCTAAATGTAAAATTGCATCCTCTGAGAAACGCAACCCCAGATGTAACTTTTAATCAACTACGATTTTGTCAAAGCACGGTTTATTTGTCAAAGCACGGTTTATTTGTCAATTAATCATTCTTCAAATTGTTTTATGATTAGCGAATTTTATTCTTAGCAATAAATGACTCAACAAATCAATAGTGATAAAGTGTAAAGCATATTCTTTTGATGGATTCAGTTGTTTCATCGTCGCTCGTAAAATCGATATAAAAACGGAATATCGAAATTTAACCGCCGATCTGATGTACGGACACACGGGCTGATGAGCAATGCCCTATTTTTAATTGTGCTCTATTTTTACTGTAGCGAAATAAATGGGGCGGATAATTGTGTGTTTTTGTGGAATTTCAAACGCAGTTACCGATTTTGACATGTTTTTAACGTAAGGTTTATAAGTACGTTTTGAATTGTACGAAATTGTATGGAAGTTATTAATGTTAGAATATCACTAATTTGCGGTCGAGTTTTTTTCATAATCTAATTCAATAGCAGTAGGTAGCAAAGCGTACTATTCCGTAGATGACTACATAAGAGATAAGGAGGCTTGGCATTGATATTTTGTATCTGTAATCATAAGTTGACGATGCTGCTCGCTGAAACTAAATCCAATGTCATATGTAATTATTGATAAGTAGTTATTTTTATATGATTTATATATTGACGAAGTCTTATTTATAACCTAAATCAGCAATAAGGAATTGAATTGAATTGAATTGAATAGGTTACCCAATATGTTTGCCATTGTTTAATACCTTGTGTAAGCAAAACAGCAATGAAAAGCAACACGACATTTTGTACCAAAAAGGATTTTATTTCCAGCCCTCAATCTCATTCAATGCGATCATCGTTCAAACTTTGTCCAGATATAAGCGCATCCCTTGCGACAAAGGCTGGTTTGTATCAGCGCGACTGCGACGTAAAACAACAAGGAAATCTCTCGATAGCATAGAAAAATTATATACAATTTTGTTTTATATTTAGCCTTTATCCATTTTCAATTTAATAAGATTTTGCACCGAATGTGTATAGATTTCAAAAAAAAAAAAGTTATTTTCTACTTTTTAGAGTGAGGAAGTCGGTTCTGTTTTTTGGCAAAAAAAAAATATTCTTCCCTTTTTAGTGTCCTATGAAGGGTATCAGTCACAATCCAGGTGGTAAATACATCATTAAACCTTAACCTCAGAGCTTATTCTGTTGATACTCGAGGAGTTCCCTGGAATATCTCCCGACTATCTTCAGACTTCAATTTTATGGAACCACACTGACACTGTACTCTTTAAAATGCAAAAAGATTTTTCCAAATCGATCCATAAACGCTGGAGATATGCGGTAACATACAAAAAAAAATCGGTCAAATTGATAACCTCCTCCTTTGTTTTTGAAAGTCGGTTAAAAAGATAAAATACTGAGTAGATCAAAAATAACAATATTGTTAATTAATTGTTACCACGCTCATCCCGTAATACAAGACGTTTTTTTTATCAAGATCGTAAAAACCATATTCCAGATATCCTCGAACAAATATTCACCTATTTGACCCCCCCT
>LQNK01000731.1:372473-383211 GCA_001586405.1 Phoebis sennae
CAACCGCGTATGGACTCTGATACGTGTAGTGCACTCGGACAGGACATTATAAGCAGTTTTTGCACTCAAAATATTTTTAATATAAGTGACGTTCCTGTGCCACCCTCACCGACGTCAGCCGCGCCCCCCGCCCGCGAGCCTGCACCCTCAGCGCGAGCGCGACGTGCTGCTGCTCGCAGTGCGAAGCTGGCTGCGACCGCGCAACCATAACACTCGCCCTGAAGAAGGACCTCCGAAACGGTCCGAAACCGTCGGCCTTAATCCGATGTTTACAATAAAAGTGAGTAAAACCGTGAACAATATAGTTCTTTTCAAGGATTCTTGCAAACTTTCAGTTATCACACTTGAAACAAATTTTTGTTACAATTTCTATTTGACCTCTGATTTTTGTGAGGGTTGGTTAATGCTAAAATATTTAGATATTAACCATAAATTGTTTATTTTTTAGTAACTATTTTTATCAAACAAAAATATTTTTTTTCATTCATGTATTTGGAAAACAAAAAAGTTCGTAATATATTGTAGGCATTTATAAATTCGAGCATGTTTTGTCAAATAAAATCGTCTATTAAAAATAAAATCATGCAACAAAATTTATAACTAAATTTATCTAGCAAAAACAAAAGAAAAGCGTGATATTAATATAGCCTTTGAATGGTTTTAATATCCTTTGTTAATATCAAAAATAATTGATAACCGATGTATGACTAAGAGAGTATGGGAAAGATCAAAGGATTTTCTCGGATTTTTCGTTGCAATTTTCTTTGAGAAAGGGTAAATATTGGAGAATAATGTTCACAATGTTATTGGTTACGTATTACGTAAGCTAGGGTCTTAGATCTTTTTTTAGGTATTATGTAGACTTTTATATAGGATAGATTGTCAAAGGATATATATTATTATCTATATATATAAAACTCAAAGGTGACTGATTGATTGACTGATATAGTGATCTATCAACGCACAGCCCAAACCGCTAAACAGATCGGGCTGAAATTTGGCAAGCAGGTAGATGTTATGACGTAGCCGCTTAAAAAAGGATTTTGATCAAATCCCACGGAAATGAGGAAACAGATATACGCGGGTGAAACTGCGGGGCACAGCTAGTATTAATTATAATATTTATACCATTAAAACTTCAAATTAATTTTTGAGTAAAATGAAAAAGAAACACATGTAAATTAAAAGAAACTCAGTCTGTGTGCCTCTTCTTCATACCTAAAGTGCTGGACTAATTCAGATAAAATTTTGAACAAAGTTAAATTAAGACTCGAGAAGTGACGATAGTTTTATCCCGAAAATCCCACGGGAATGGGAATACACGTGGGTGAAGCTAGGAACAGCTAGAATAATATTAATTCCATAAAACTTAATTAAATACTAAAATAATTTAAAACGGAGCAAAAATAAAATCTCTTATATAGGTTAGCTCGTCGAAAATTAGTTCAAGACGCAAGAACATAGTCTCGAATGTAGCAGAAATAAAGGAATATTAGCTTCTGTTTGTTTGTTTATCTGGAGCTGTGTGCTCTGTCGAGTGCTTGATAACTTTCATATGTACAATGCTCACTGGCTTCTTTTGCTCTGATTCAAAACATTTTACATTGTATATAATAATGAAGCTATGAACTTTACTTAATTTAACTCATAAATGTAGAAATTTTGATGTTTATGTGTCAGTCATACCGTAAATACGGATCGGATTTTGATGAAATTTCGTATATTATCTTTTATTGATCTACAGACATCTTATTTAACGCAAGTTGCATCTTTGACTCCAGATCGAGGGGTCTTGGGTTCAATTCCCGGGTGAAATCCCCAATTTTTATAACAAAATATCTCAATAACAGCCCTATGTTTGGAAGTTGGCTGTGTTGGAATACCCCCGTGCCTCGGAGAGGACGTAAAACCGTCTGTCCTGCGCCTGATCTCTCTCCGGTCGTATCTGTCTGTCGGGTCTGCTGTCCCATCGGATTATAAGAGTGAAGGAATAGAGAGTGCACCTGTGTTTGCGCACATACTTGTGCACTATAATATCTCCTGCGTACTAGGCTGATCTCTGTTGAGATTGGCCACCATGATCGATATAGATCGGAGAGGGGTGTTTTAACGCAAGTATGTGATATTTATAGTAATATAAATGCCATGACATTTCAAAAAATAAGATCAAGTAAAAAAAGCAAATATTAAAAACATGTACGCTATCCTGGTTAATTTAGTTCAAGACGTAGAAACAAAGTCTTGAATGTAGCAGAAATAAAGGAATATTAGATTGTTTGTTTGTTTGTGTGTACCCTGTCGAGTGCACAGATCTTACAGTCTTTTTTATTTGTGATACAGTAATGTAAAGCGGTGTAATTTGCTAACAAAGTTAACCTGGGGCGATTTTCATTCATTTCAACATTTAATACAATATATTAAATTCGCCCCAATTTTAGTTTTATCTATACATATAATAAAACAGTAACCGAGCCATTTCTGTACATTGAATATTTTTCAAAAAGGGTAATTGGTATGCAATATGTATGTTCAATAGATACCAAAACCATGTTTAGAAATATTTTTTCCTGTTTGTCTGTTTGTCTGTTTGTTTGTTTGTCTGTTTGTCTGTTTATCTGTTTGTATGTGCGTCAATCACGTAATAACTACTGGGCAGATTTTGATAAAATTTCACATGCTGATAGACCGATATTAGGTGCAACTTATAGGCTACATTTTATTTGAAAAAAATATTTTGAAGGGTGGCTCTCCATACACGTAATCGGAGGGTAGAAAAATAAATTCGCGAATACACCATTAAATTAGATATCATTGGATAGGTATTTAAAAATGAAATACAAGTTTGTAAAAACTTTTTTTGCTAAATTAAATATTTTTTTTCGCTTCTAAAGTCGTGAAAATGTCATACCACGTGACAATATGAGATTTTGGTTGAGTTGCGGATATGCCTTTTTATAATCTTAACGTATAGATAAGGCATCAAAAACACTCATTAAGTTCTCAAAAACTTTCAAAAAATAACTAACTCTCCACCCGCGTCTTCGCTCGCCTGGGCTACAATTTTCTGTATTTCGAAGAGGCGAGCGTACTGTGAGATTTTTGTTAAATCTATTTCCATAGAAAATTATAAAAAGAAAAACCTATAGACATGCGCATATATCAGCGGTTCTGCGACCGTCATTTTTTACACTTTTGTTTTGCGCCTCTACAAAATACAGAAATTAGTAGCCCACGCGTGCGAAGCCGCGGGCGGAAAGCTAGTATTGAATAAAAATACTTTTTAAAGTATTTAAAAAGTCTTTTTATTCAAACGTGGTTTATTATACATTATTATTTTTCAAATACCATCTTCGTGAAAATAAGTGATCGCAGACACACAGTTATTTTAAACACTCATGAAGACAATTGTCATAGTAGTCATCCGTGACCACGCTGGATATAAAGTGTTCGAAACGTCGGGTTAAATAATAATAAATCACAATTAAAATCCTTTAAAAAGTATTTTATTTAATATGAAGAGTTCTCGCGTTGAAACAAACACAACAAAATACCAGTCCGGTTTGAAATAGGTATTCATACTTAGTAGAGCCTTCTATATTTCCTTAATATTATTTTACTCTAGACTAGAATATAATTATTAAGATGACATCCATACAAATGAGTATTATAAGCGGAAAACTTTCCGATAGATTTGACTTTTTTTGCTAAGGACTTCGTATCTATTATAATATGACGTTCCGTCGTGTAGCTGCTCTAATTATCAAACAATTCGATATCCTACTACTGCTTACGAGAATTTCTTATGCCCAGTTCCTATAAAAATAGTATAAGTCATTTTACTTACGGACATTTCAATATCCTACTATGCGTAAGTCTAAAGCGTATCTATAACAATTAACAAACGTAACGTCAACGTAACACTAAAACTTGGTTTGTTTGGTTGATTATTTAACCATTCGTTATTAGTTCGTGAAGACTAGGTATAGCTTTTATATGTTCCGTTGTTTATAGGAACCGGGCCTTAAGCATCTAAGGGGGTAATCTCCGGGCATACAACTGCAGACCGAGCTCAGTGGTGTGCCTTTGGAGAGGCCTATGCTCAACAGTGGACGAATATGGGCTGAATAGGCAGCCAGGCAGGGCTGTAAGCAAGCTATAGTCGACCTTTTGAATTGAGCAACAACAGTTAAGTCCATTCGAAAGAAAAACATAAAACTCATACAATTCAATCCACCGGCATTACCAAAATATACCTTTGAAAGAAACCTCGCGAACATGCAAAACCGCAATTCACTAGCACAACCCGCGGCTTCGCTCGCATTAAAAGACGTAAAATATTAACCGCCACGCCACAAACAGATGTTCCGCTTCCAACTTCTCATTTGCAAATGTATATTTTATTTTCAATATTTTTTGCGGCAGTTACGGCTCGAATGATTTCTGGAAATTATGGTTGGGATTATGATACGATATTTATAGTAAATGTATTTTTAACCGACTTTCAAAAAAAGGAGGAGGTTATCAATTCGACCGTATTTTTATGTATGTTACCGCATATCTCCGGCGTTTATGGACCGATTTGGAAAATTATTTTTGCATCCCAAAGAGTAGTGACAGTGTGGTCCCATAGAAATTTGGATCAAGTCTGATCATCCATGTAGAAGATATCCCAGGGAGGTGCTCGAAAATCAACAGAATGAGCTCTACGGTTAAGATTTAATGATGTATATACCCACAAACTGAATTGTGACTAGATGGTGTGATTACCCTTCACAGGTTGTCAAAAAATAGAACCGACTTACTCTAAAAAGTAGAAGTCGGTGCTTTTTTGGCAAAAAGTTATTATATGGTTTACTGCTCTTCTTTGAAAATATTTTGAATCACACTCATATAACAAAAGTTGCGTAAATGTTTATGCATTTAAACAAGAGATAATATCTTATAAGTTTGAAAAATGACGTATAATTTCAATGCATTTATGTTATGGTATAGAATTTAGAAAGGGAAAAATAGAGTCCATAATCCGGACTTACATACAATAAATATTTTATCACATATATACTAAGTACATATAAAGCAAAACAAACAAACATACCGATTCGCCACAATTTATCACGTGGATAATTTGCATCATGTTAGAGCATGCTTATTTGCTCAGCGTATTAAGCATGGTTACGCCTGAGTCAACATGCTGCGGTGATTTCATTAATAAATCTTGCTTCAATATCATTTTGAATATTGGATTGAATTTTAGTATAAAAATAAAATCATTTAAATTAGAAAAGTGTGGTTTAATCTTATTTTAATGCGAGTACTTTCCATGTTAAAATAGTGTTTAAAGGATTCAGTCACACACGCTCGCTGTAAAGTGCTCGAAACTTCGGGTTAAATAATAATGTAAAATAATGTATAATAAACCGCGTTTAAAATCCTTTAAAAAGTATTTTATTTAACCTAGAAAAGTGTGTGTCAAAATAAACGTGGTTTTTTCTTTCTTTCAAAGCACTTAAACCTGGTTCTGTGGTAATTGCCGTTTAATTACAAAAAACAAACCCCTTGAGTCCTTTAATGACGACAATTTGCCGCCTCTGTGCTTTTAAAGAATGCGAAATTGAATTAAAAATGTTTAAAATAAAATACTTTGTTTTAAAATCGATTCGTTGAAGAAAAACGAATTAATCGGTGTTTTTTGTCCGTGTAAAGGTAAATATTTTTATTCGATTAAAGTTATACAATGGATGAACGGAAACACGTTTTAAATCTGTTTTATTTTTTCTGTGAATTAAAAGCCGAAAAGTTTTATTCGTATTTTAACTCGTGTCAAATATTATTTATTTAGTAAGATAAGGATTGCTTGTTGTTAATACTATTTTTTTGTGTAGAAATTGAATAATTAAATCTTACTTACATTTTAATTTTTTTTTGTTTTGTCTCCTTATTATTACGTACTAGCTGTTTCCCGCAGCTTCGCTCCCGTAGCATAATATTATAACACCTCTAAATAGCCTACGTTACTCGTGGATAATGTAGCTTTCGAATGGTAAAAAAATTATAAAATCGGTCCAGTATTTTCGATCCTAAGCAAACAAAGTTTTCCACTTTAAAATTATAATATTAGTATAGAAATCAAAACTATTTTTGCATAGGTAAATCACAAACTTAAATAGAAGCAGTAATGTATGCAAACCGTCTCGTTGTGTATTCTTTCTGTCCGTGGAAACTAGCAGTTGTGGCTGACAACAGCTTTATTCCAAGTAGCAAGGAAGTTTCTATGGACTTGTTTGTTATTGGGCCGGTATTAAACGACGGTCTTTTGTTTTTAAATGAATTAATATGAAATTGCTGCACCGCGCGGTTTTCGTAGCATAATGGTATATAATAATAATAATAGCTCCCGATTTTGGCCATGGTGGCCAATCTTAACAGAGACTAGCCAGCTGCGCAGGAGATATTATAGTGCACAAGTGTACGCGCGAACACATGTGCACTCTCTTTTCCTTTTACTCTCATAACCGGATGGGACGGCAGACCGACCCGACCGGAGAGAGATCAGGCGCAGGACCGACGGCTTTACGTGCTCTCCGAGGCACGGGGGTGTTCCAACACCGCTAACTTCCAGACTCAGGGCTGTTACTATGATTTCTTTGTCAGAAAAATCGTAATAACATTTTTTTTTTGGCCCCACCCGGGAATCGAACCCGGGACCCCTCGATCTGTAGTCAAAGATGCAACCACTAGACCAACGAAGCAGTCATGCATAATGGTATATAGCACTAGCTGAGCTCCGCGGTTTCACCCGCGTATATATCCCGTTCCCGTAGGATTGTGGGGATAAAAACTATCCTATGTCATTCCTGGGTTTTCAAAGAATTAATTAATAATTAAGGGTAGAAAATTATTATGTGAAATAATTTTCTATTTTTGTGTGTTTATCTATCTATAGTATGTATCTAAAAAAGGTATGTTAAAGTTTATTTATCAGTTATCTAGTTTCTATAGTACAAGCTTTGCAAGCTTAGTTTGGGACAAGATGGAGTAGTGTTAAATATCCCTGAATATTTATATTTATTTATAATTCTTGTTCTATTTCTTGGAGAGCTTTGGTTGACAATCGTTACCTCACCCGATGCCTGAAATATAAACAGTCTTAAAAAAATAAAGCAACTTTTTTATTTCAAAATCAAAAAGTTTTTCAAAAGTCATACAAGTTTATTTTCTAAATCGGCCTTCTTTGAGGCGCTTTTAGAACATCATTTACATTTATATACCGACTTAATACTTTTTAGTATTTTTAATTATTTATATATAAAAAGTCAATTCCCTAGTCATAAAACTTAGTAAGAATTCCACTGTTAAAAATCATGATTTACGAACAAGTTAAAGAACCGAGAAGATAAATTATTTTAATTACTCCCAATCGTAAATTGTGGTTCGATCCCGGCCTGGTCATCGCCAAAGCATGCAAATTCGGAAATCATAAACTCAGTGAACATAGATTTATCGATAGTAATATATCAGTTACGTGAGTAATCTTCTCAGAAAGGGCTTAGCGGTTTTTAATTTATGGGGTAATTATTTAGAGGTATACTGAAGCTTTGATTGGTGTAACCTATTAGTTTTTTAATGGGCTAAAGATTTCTTCGCTTTAAATTCGCAGAAAGAATCGTTACTATGAAATTCACTTGGATATAAAATATATTGTTAAGGATGTGAAATGTGATTTCTGCATTTTTTAATTTAAAATATTTATTAGACTTGCAATTTTTTTTAGATTGGGTTATTGACCAAAGTTCAAAAAATAATAATAATTGTTTATTATTTTTTTAACTTGTGAACTTTTATATTAATCTTGTGATTAATGAAAAAAAAGACTCCAGGATTTTGACTTAATTTTATGACATTCCATGATGAAGCATAACTATATAAAGAATGTTTTCTTGTTAAAATACATCAAGTTATTTTTACATGTTACTTTTCAACAAGTGTAATCATTTGATTATTATATAGAAGTTACAATGTACTATATATCAAATTGTATGTATTCTGAAAGTACTATAGTGCTTATATATACACTAGTCTAATCTAGGTTGTGCGAATTAGATTACAGTGTGTGTAATGACGTCGAAGTTATCGCCTGCCCCGGGCAGTTACGTGATCTGATGAAATATCCCCCCCCTACCACTGCATTTAATTGATTAAATAAATATTAATTATTCTCGGACATTTGACACATCTATCTAGATCTACACAAAGCATAACTTGCATTATAATAATAGTAGCTCCCCTGACCGATTTCGGCTATAGTGGCCAATCTCAACAGAGACTGGCCAGCTGCGCAGGAGATATTATAGTGCAATTTTTACGCGCGAACACAGGTGCACTCTCTATTCCTTTACTCCTATAACCCGATGGGGGCAGACCGACACGATCGGAGAGATATCCGGCGCAGGACCGACAGTTTTACGTGCTCTCCGAGTCACGGGGGTGTTCCAACACCGCCAACTTCCAAACTCAGGGCTGTTACAGTGATTTCTTTGTCATAAAAATCGCAATAACATTTTTTTTTCGCCTCACCCGGGCTTCGAACCCGAGACCCCTTGATCTGTAGTCAAAGATGCAATCACTGGACCAACGAGGCAGGCCTACCTGCATGCAGGCACTTGCATTATGGACACTAAACAACTGCTAATATATGTAAATGCATACATACTCTAGATAAATCAACAACGAGCCAGATGAAATTAGTATATTCATCATCAAACCCACGTTGTAGCGCTATAGACACTGTTTTAACCACTGCTCCTATCGAGTCGTCAAATTAAATTATCAATGTATATTGATTATCTTTACAAATATTATGAAGCGGAATTTTTTTCAAGTATGTTTTTGTAGATTTAAATGATTGAGTAATAATATCTACATGTCAATGTAAAACTTGACATTTATTAAATTACCTACCACCTACCTACGTACCCAAGTTGTGAGTGTTGAACGAGCTTTTGTAAAAAACTTCATCCAAATTGATTTAGACTTTACCTAGTGCCAGAGTAACATAGATTTAAAGGATAGGAATGGCTAGGTAGTATGACTTTTGGATGAGAAAAATGTAATGTGCAAGTTAAAAACATGTTAATTCTACTCGAATTTATTTGGCAGATAACATACTCCATTTCACGCGTTTCAATATTTAAAGGAACAGGTTTTAAACCATTGTAATCTAATCGTATATTAATGAATTCATGAATTACAATTTACATGGAAAACATGTGAGTTTAAATAAATATGTATGCATTAGTTAGTAATAAAATCCATCAAAAGTTGCCAACAGCTTCCACGGTGATGCGTTATATACAATGTATGCTTTTACATTTATTTATTATTTATGTTAAAACTTTTTGTGCGTGCTTTATTATGTTATTGTATTGTACACAGGTCAGAATTATTTATTTGTATGGAACATAATAACTTTTCGCACAGAAATAGAACCTGGGAGAAACTAATTAGTAAACATTATTTAACTACAACCGTTTTCAAAAATACGTGATGCTAAATTTTCGATTATCTTCAATTCAATACTGAGATACCACTCAATTGTTCGTTAGTCTAAAATTGCAAACGTCTTTGACTAATTTTAATCTTAAAATATTCGTGGAGGGGTGGTTTAAACAGTAAGAAAATATGAAGAAATTGTGGATATTCTATTATGATTATGATTACAAATCAAATTAATCGAACATTTTGCCGTTTTTTTAATTATTGTTCGCAAAATTTGACGGCTTCAAAAATTTGGCCTCACAGCGTGTAGTGGAGAGTGGCGTTCCATGTAAACATGCTGCGCCTCGGCGTGCCGTGGATTAACGCCTTTTATCTGACCTCACTGCTCCGGGAGCTGGCGGCGGAAAAACGTGGCAAAGCTTTTGCGTGCGACGGCGCACGGCGTAGGCGGAATACGCGGCGCATAAATAAATTCTTTATATGCTTGAACCTGTGCAAGAGTCATATGTCATATTTCCTTGTAAAAATTATATACACAATCCGTCCGCTCGTTGCGCCATCACTCGCCCAAGTGAGTAAGTCTGCTTGGTTCGCGGTTCTTTTATCTGTATTCGGATAGATGGAGATAGTAATTGTATGAATTTTATCATCATTTGAGATTCAGAAGTTAGAGCTTTGTCTGGGGACATTCTTTTGTAACGATAGATGGTAAAGAAATTCTGTCATTCCCGACACGTATAAAGAAAGAAAAGACATTTCTATTCTTTGTTGGTCCCTCACTGCTGAGGATCGTGACCACGATGCAGTCTTCCTCCATGCGGTCATTGGTATGGACGTTTTTTAAGTTGCCATTTAAAAGGCATATATCTATACAAATAATAAAATCGTAGACTAGCCGTGTCTGTACATTTAATATTTTCAAGAAAAAATTTGTGTGTCGTGTTTCATTTATGATTCTAAACTCAAAACAATGATTTTTAGAATTTTTGTCTGTTTGTCTTTTTGTCGGGCGTTTGTACGCAGTCAACTCCAAAACAGCTTAACCGATTTAAATGCGGTTTTCGATTATTTATTACGGCAAGTCCCCTGGAGGTTTTAGTGTTTGTTTCATTCAAATCGGTTAAAAAATAAAAAAGATATGAGGGTTCAAAGTTATCCATCAAAACACATCATCAATGCGCTTAGGTACATTCAGTTGAACCTTTTTAGTTGTTGTTTGCACAGTACTTTTTAATGATAAATA